>JARYGA010008238.1:0-121931 GCA_030545235.1 Helianthus tuberosus
GGATTACCTCCGGATAGGGAAGTAGAATTTAGAATTCATCTAATTCCAGGAACTACACCGATAGCAAAGGCACCTTATCGGTTAGCACCCACAGAAATGTTAGAACTAAAAACGCAATTAGATGAATTACTAAGTAAAGGATTCATACAACCTAGTTCATCCCCTTGGGGAGCGCCAGTGTTGTTTGTAAAGAAGAAGGATGGTTCAATGAGAATGTGTATTGATTATAGAGAATTAAATAAGGTTACAATTAAGAATCGACATCCATTACCTAGGATTGATGATCTGTTTGATCAACTTCAGGGGGCTAGATATTTTTCTAAGATAGATTTACGCTCCGGATATCATCAATTGAAGGTACAAGAAGAAGACATACCTAAAACTGCTTTCAGAACTAGGTATGGTCATTATGAGTTTACAGTCATGCCTTTTGGGTTAACAAATGCACCTGCTGCATTTATGGACATGATGAATAGGATATGTAAACCATATTTGGATAAATTTGTAATTGTCTTCATAGACGATATACTTATTTATTCCAAAAGTCAGACAGAGCATTGTGAACACCTTCATGCACTCTTAACTTTGTTAAGAAAAGAAAAGCTTTATGCCAAATTCTCGAAGTGTGAATTTTGGTTGCAAGAAGTGCAATTCTTAGGACACATGGTGAATCACGAAGGTATTCACGTAGATCCTGCTAAGATAGAAGCAATTACCAAATGGAAGGTTCCACAAACAGCAATGGAAATTAGAAGTTTTATAGGTTTAGCTGGGTATTATAGACGGTTTATTAAGGATTTTTCCAAGATAGCCGTACCATTAACTAAGTTAGCCTGTAAAGCCATTAAGTTTGAATGGGGACCTAAGCAAGAAGAAGCCTTTAGAATATTAAAGCAGAAATTAACCAATGCTCCAATCTTAGCCTTACCAGAAGGAACTGAAGATTTTGAAGTATATTGTGATGCTTCAAAACTAGGATTTGGATGTGTGCTTATGCAACGCAAGAAGGTAATTGCGTATACTTCAAGACAATTGAAAAAGCACGAAGAAAATTATACAACTCATGATTTAGAATTAGGAGCTGTAATTTTTGCCCTTAAAATATGGAGACATTATCTGTATGGAAGTAGGTTTACTGTCTATACGGATCACAAAAGTTTAAGATATATATTTGGGCAAAAAGAGTTAAACATGAGGCAAAGGAGATGGATGGAAATTCTAAGTGACTACGACTGTGATATTCAGTATCACGAAGGAAAGGCAAATGTAGTTGCAGATGCCTTAAGTCGTAAGTATTATGAGAAACAACGACGGGTTCGTGCTCTCAGATTAAATATACAAATAGATTTAATGGAACAATTGAAGAATGTTCAAGTTACAGCAATCAAGGATGATGCTGAAGGAATGAAAGGACGAATAAAGGAATTAGAACAAGGAGCAGATGGAATTTGGAGATTCCACAAAAGTAGAATTTGGGTACCTAAGCAAGGAGACTTAAGACCTAAGATTTTAGAAGAAGCCCATAAATCTAGGTATACTATGCACCCAGGAAACAATAAGATGTACCAAGATTTAAGAAAGAACTTCTGGTGGATAGGAATGAAAAAGGATATAGCGCAGTATGTTTCTAAATGTCTCACTTGTTCACAAGTTAAGGCAGAACATCAGAAACCTTCAGGGTTACTACAACAATTATAAATGCCAGTATGGAAATGGGAACTTATAACAATGGATTTTGTTACTAAGTTACCCAAAACCAGAAAAGGTAATGATGCGATTTGGGTAATTGTGGATCGATTAACCAAATCAGCTCACTTTTTACCAATGAAAGAAACCTTTAGTATGGAAAGGTTGACAAAATTGTATGTAGATGAAGTTGTATCCTTACATGGAGTTCCACTCTCCATTGTTTCGGATAGGGATAGTCGTTTTACTTCTCATTTCTGGAAAAGTTTCCAGCAAGCTATGGGAACTCGATTAAATCTGAGTACTGCATATCATCCCCAAACAGACGGACAAAGTGAAAGGACAATCCAAACTCTAGAAGATATGCTCCGAGCATGTGTAATAGATTTTGGTGGAAATTGGGATGATCATTTACCATTAATTGAATTCTCCTATAACAATAGCTATCATTCAAGTATTGAAACCGCCCCATTTGAAGCACTATATGGAAGAAAGTGCAGAACTCCAGTTTGTTGGGCAGAAATAGGAGAAAGTCAATTGTCAGGTCCTGAAATAGTGCAAGAGACGACTGATAAGATTACTCAAATCAAGGAAAGACTGAAAATGGCTCGTGATCGTCAAAAGAGTTATGCAGATAATCGGCTCAAGCCACTTGAATTCCAAGTGGGAGACAAAGTATTATTAAAAGTTTCTCCTTGGAAAGGAGTAGTTAGATTCGGAAAGAAAGGAAAGCTAAGTCCAAGGTACGTAGGACCATTTTCAGTGATCCAACGTATAGGACCAGTTGCTTATCGTTTACAACTACCAGAAGAATTAGCAGGAGTACATGATGTATTTCATGTATCCAATCTCAAGAAATGTCTATCAGACGAATCTTTGGTAGTACCTCTTCGAGATATAGAGGTAAACGAAAAGCTGAAATTTGTTAAGAAACCTCTTCAAATTGAGGATCGAAAGATCAAGTTTCTCAAACATAAACGACTAGTTTTAGTCAAAGTCAGATGGGATTCAAAGAGAGGAGCTGAATACACTTGGGAGCTGGAATCAGAAATGAAGCGAAAGTATCCTCATTTATTCCAGTAAATCTCGAGGACGAGATTTTTATTAAGGTAGGGAGAATGTAACAATTCTCATCAAAAGTCCTAATTATTATATTATTTTATCTACTAGGAAACCCTAATTGAGAAACCCAAGTGATTCTGAACAAACCCTAAAATTTTCAGAACAATCAGAATCAGGATCAGGGCCCCTAAAACTCAGGGGGGGTAAACCCTAGTTAGTATTATCTCGATAGTTTGCTGTCAAAATTTAAATATCACAAAAAAAAAAACCAACTCAGATAGGCTAGTCCCAGACGTGGCTGACCTAGGTTGAAAACGTGTCCCTTGTGCACCGCAAGGAAAGAGGCTTACGGTGCGTAAGCTTGACCAAAATTTAACTATAAATAGCAGACATTGGCAATCGAATTTTGGTGTTCAAACGACGTAAAACTTCGCTGTATGTACTAAGATACGTTCTGTTTACCACAATTAACACACACGGATCACAAATCGACGCCGCAATTCACGGTAATAACTCGATCGCTGCTACGATTCAATGTCCGATCGATTAAACTATCCGATGGATGTTTAAGTGCTGCCCACATTAGGGTTTATGCTTTGTCATTCGTCGTTAAATCGATGGATGTTTAAGTATCGCACTTTGTCATTTGTTGTGAAGGTTTTAATCTCGTGAGTTATCGTAAATGCTGTATTAAGTTACTGACCAAATTGTGTGCCTGTTATTAAACTAGGTTATGAAGGCTAATCAGTAGGCTAAGCTCTGTTAAAAAATTAAATCTGCAATGTGAGTCATTCTCTTTTTATTTAATTTCAAAAGCATGTTTATTTCCAAAGTTATAATTACAGGGATTAAGTCTTTGTAATCACTATATTACAGCCGGTATGTGGGGTTTTGTATACATTACTTGATAATCTTCACCATTGGACAACGAGTTAGCCAATGGGTGATATGACCATAGTCACAGAAACGAGTCGAGTGACAAGTACCGAGGGTAGTTGGTTGATATAAAAACATTGTAATTTCTCTTAATACTGTAAATTATAACAAATGTGTCGTTTTAATAAATAGAATGATTCACTCAGTATTTCCCGCTGACAAAACCTTTTTCAAACATGTTTCAGGTGATCTGTTGTGATCCAGGAAAAGTGCCGTGAAGCACTATCAGCTTAAGAAAGTGGCTCAGTATAAAATAAAGAAACATGTTTTGTAAAATAAAAGATTTCTTCGTGAATTCTCAATATTGTAAATTACCGGGTTTTATCCTGAATTGTGAAATAAAATAATCGGGAAATATTTCAGTTTTAAAAAGATCCTGAAGAAACTTCCGCTGTTAATTAAATACCACGGGATTTCTGTCCCGCGGCTCCTGAAACGGGTCAAACCGGGTCGGGGGCCGTGACAATATCTGATCATCCACCACCACTACCATTACTACCATCACCACCACTCTCTATCTCTATCACAGCCGTAACCCACCTCTATTAAGAACAATTCTGATCCGAAACCAAATCATTGAAAAATCTGTACATTATAATGAGTAATTAAATGAAATCACAAACCTGACCACTAAACATCAATTAACAAGTTCTTCAATATTTAAAGAAGACGAGCCATTAGGTGCTGTTGTGATTTCCGCCTTTTCCTTGAACTCCATGGCATTCTTCCTCATTCTACTCCTTCCATCAACTCCTTCCATGTACGCGTGCTCACGTTCAAGTTTTTGTGCTCACCTTCTACTCCTTCCATCAACTCCCTTACAATCTTTTCAACTTCATCCCTCTTGACATCACCCTCAATCATCATGCCAACCCCCCATTCCTTGCACAGTTGTCTACAATTAACATTCAAATCATAGGAAAATGGCCAGCATACCATCGGCACACCAACAGTCAAGCTTTCAATCACTGAACCCCACCCACCATGAGTCAAGAACCCGTCAACAGAAGGGTGGCTCAGCACCACTTCTTGTGAACACCAGCTTGTTAAATTAAGCAATTTGTATAAAAACACCACCTACACAGCCTTCACCCACCACCACCATGAGTAACTACCAACCAACCAACCCACCACCAAACCCTCGCCACAACCTCCCACCTGAAACCCCTGCCGACTTCCCACCGGAAACCCCCATCGCACCTGAAACCCCCCGCCAAACCTGAAACCCCCTGCCGATTTCCGCACCTAAACCCTTCTGTCTCTTCTCACATTTCTCTCCCACTGGTGAAATCAACACAAAACCCTATCTGTTCATGGTGAATCAACAAATCACAAAACTCACATATCTAAGAATGGAGCCAGAACTGAGATCGAAGTGGAGAAGGAGCTGAGCCGGAGTTGGGCGGTGGTTGTAACCGGAGATCTAGTTGCTCTGACAGGTGCTATTAGGGTGAGTGGTGGTAGTGGTGGGGTGAGTGGCGGTAGTGGTGGGGTGAGTGGTGGCGTACGGTGGGTGTGGGTGAAGACGGTGGTCAGATTAGTTGACAGAGAGGGTGTGGGACAATGGCAGATGGTGTGGGTGGGGGATGTTGGGCAGAAGTGTGTAGAGAGAAGGGTGGCGGTGGTGACGGTGATTGGGAAAGTGGGGAGGGTGATAAAGGTGAAGGCTAAGGTGGTGGCAGATGATTGTGGTGGTGGTGGGAGATGGTTGTGGTAGATGAAGGTTGAGGAAGAGAGAGTACTGTGTGTTTATAGAGAGAGGGAGATTTCTTAATTTAAAGAAAATTGTTATTAGTTTTTTATAAATTCGATTTGTTTTATATATTAAAAGGATTTATAATAAATAGGTACAAAGACCAAACTACTCATGTTTGACCAGATTTAACAAAAAAATCTAACTGGGTTAGGGTTAAAGGACAAAACGTGTAACAAAATTCCCTGTAAAGGGCAAAACTTGTCAATATTCGTTGAAAAGGACACCGCCTGAAAAAGGGTATATAGATAAAGGACAAAACTTGTAATTTTTCCTTCTGTGATTTGGGGCAAAGTACCTTAATTATATGTTTTAAGAGTAAACTGCCATTTTGCTCCCTGTGGTTTGGGCACTTTTGCCATTTTAGTCCAAATCTCAAACTTTTTACATCTGGGTCCCTGTGGTTTGCATTTTGTTGTCATTTTAGTCCAAAATCCAAAAACCCTCTATTTTAACTGTTGAAAACTGATTATTTTGTCCTTTAGTGCAAGGGAATTTTGGTCATTTTTTAAATTTCATTTTTTTTAGTAATAAAACTCAGATCAAAATAATCAGCTCTCTCTCTCTCTCTCTCTTCTCTCTCTCTCTATAGCACCACCACCACCGCCACCTCCTCCCTCTCTCTCTCTTCTCTCTCTCTATAGCACCACCACCACCGCCGCCTTCTCCCCCTTCTCACCACCGCCACTCCGGCGTCGTCCCATCCAACAGTCACACCCACACCCCCTTCCCAATTACATCATCATCTTCAACCCTTTTTCAAACAAACATACATTTCAGTGCATATTAACTTCATTGAATCTGAAGATATCGAGGTAAATTCGTCACAAATTCCACTGAATCACATAAAAGTAATCCGAATCAGCAATTGAAACAACAAAATTCTACAATAACTCACAAACAAATAGACATTTCAGTGCATATAACTTTACTAAAACTGAAATTGTTGAGGTAAATTCGTTACGATTAAATCGCAAACAAAGATACATTTCATAGCAAATTAATTAGTACATCGAAGTACCTGAGAAAAAAGCCTTGAATTACATGGCAGCTTACAGTTAATCACCGTAATAGGTCTAAAATGTGACCTAATTTGAACTGATGATGCTTCGGTGTACTGTCTACAGACTGAGAAATTCAAAGCCACTGTTGACATTTGGAACTGAGAAGCACCACCATCTGCCACCACCCTCTCGCACCCCCTGCAACCACCGCCCCTCTCTCTCTCTCTTACATCACAACACCATCACCTCCACCTCCACAACTGCCACACCAATCCGGTGACCAAAATGGCTTTCCGATGAACCTGCAACTCAATCCGGTGAGCACCTCCACCCAAAAAACGACTGGGCAAACACTATAGACCCTACCGCTATCTTCATAAATTCGCCCTAATCTTCCACTATTCTCCACCACCGTCGCCTTATCCCACCTTAAAAACCCTAATCGGTTTACCATGTGTTCTTGAGGCGGAGATCTCTGTGTGTCTCATTCCGGATTCATCATCATCGTCTTCAAAATCTTGAGGCGGAGATCTGTGTGTTCTTAGGATTAGGGTTTTCGAGCGTTTGAGCTTCGATTTGAGCACCAGCAGAAGATGCCATTCTCGCCCTGCTCGTTGCGGTATTTTAGAGAGAGAGTAGGTCATTTTAGAGAGAGAGCAGAGTTGTATGTTGAGAGAGAGAGATGTCTGTATGTTGAGAGAGAGATATTTATTATAATTGAGTTATAATAAAGAGATAATAAATCTAAAATGACCAAAATGCCCCTGAGGGTAAAAACAAAATAGCAGGTCATTAATGGGAAATCTGATCAAATTTGAAATTTGAACCAAAATGGCAACAAAAATCAAACCACAGGGCCCTGGATGTAAAAAGTTTGAGATTTTGACTAAAATGGCAAAAGTGCCCAAACCACAGGGACCAAAATGACAGTTTACTCATGTTTTAATTATAGATTTATTCATCTTTATTTTGGGTACAATCATGACAGAAATGCAAATCTCCCTAAAGCACATCTAAATATGTTTAAGCAGATCACATATTCGTATAATAATATTTTAAAATGGCAACTATTTTTACAAATTATGCAGTGAGAGAACCTCCGTTACAAAATAATTACATTTATTGTAGTTTCGTCGTAAAAAATTTACGACGAAACTCACTTAGTTTACACCTTATTCTTTCTTGTTTAGACTACTAAGACATAAGGTGTTGATTTCCATCCAATAACTTTTATCTACGTGTGTGTATGGAGATATATCTTTATTTATGTTGCTTGTTTTCTCAATGTAAAATTAAAATAAGAAAAATGACTAAGAGGCAAATTTGTAGGTTTAAAAAAAAACAACAATGAAAGTGAAAGTATATGGATTAATTATTTCACTATTAGGAAAAGACGAAAACTACAACCTTTGATTTCAAACACATTTCCTAAACACTTACTCTACTTAGTTTCGGATTTAGAAAAAGACGAAAACTACAACCATTTATTTCAAGGAATTCCCAAGTAATCACTACAAAATAGGTTGTCGAGACGACTTTCTTCAACACCGTCTAATTATTCGGAATTGATCAAATATGGTCAACCTCAGCCAGAATTGAATCTAGTAGGTTAACTCAAGTTGAGTTTGACTTAAAAAATAATAAAACATAAATCCTATGTCTTTCATGTTAAAGAGTGGGTATCATTTTTCAAGAAATGAATATCAATTTTTGAAATACTTTACTATTTTAAACATATATATTTTTATTTATACTGATATTAATGAATTTTTTATTAATATTAGTAAATTATGAAATTTAACATATACATAATTTCCCGAAAACAAATTTCTCTATAATTTAAATGTCCAAGTTTTCTCCGAGTAATCTCTGCCTAGGCCGAATACTTGTAACTCCAGTCGACCGACTTGGGAGCGCCAAGCAATTTATGTGTCACACCCCGATATTTTCACGTATTACCGGTGGGCCCGGTGGGGAGTATCGTGGCGTAGTTGATATCATCATAGTCAAATAATCACAGTTCAATACATAGCGGAAATAAAAACATTACAAACCGAATGAAAGTAATATCAATTATTACAAAAACGGTTATAAAGGATCCACAGGCGGATCAAAGATAAAAGGAACATTGTTCAACAGATTTGTAAACATCTAAGCTTACAAGACTCTTTATTGATGCTAGGAGTAGCCAGCCTATTCCGTCTAGTACCTGCACTCGGCCTTTTTGGAAAATACGTCAGTTTACACTGGTAAATACAATTAACCGACTCATTTTGAAAATGTTTAAGAAAATTGGTTTGAATGCACAAGGCACAAAATAATCTTTTATAACCTGGGATAATTATTTAAAAATAAACTTGTTAAATAATTACATGTTTATTATGCGTTCAGTAGCCCGGGCTGAAAACCGGGTTAAAGATTAATAGACACACCACATGATATAATCCCGCGGCGAGTTATTCTCGAACAGACGGTTATATCTTTTTATATTCGCATCGGCAGGTGTATGCCTACACCCCGTGCATTAAGTCGTGGCCATTTCAATGAATGAGCCGAGGATATCCAGGACACGGTCATTAACCCCCCAAAGGCTTAGAATAAACAAAACAGATTAAACGGGTTATCTCAATAATTTAACCTTCATACGATTAAAAATTCAATACCCGACCAAGAGTTTAACGTAAAAGTCAAAGCGTTTAACGTAAAAGCGTTTAACGTTTAACGTAAAAGTCAAAGCGTTTAATACCTACCTAATTACAATCACGTAGCCATGTTTGTTGCGAACCATGGCTCGATCGTTTAAAAGTCAAAGCGTTTAACGTAAACGCTTGACTTTTTGGCTTTAAACGCCAAATAAAACAAACTAGTCACGAAAGGACACTTACAGAGGGTCCAATGGACTGAAAAGAACTCAAGAGAGGTTCCATAATGATCAGGATCCCCTTTTTTTGAGAGCATGAGCAGATTTTGGAAAGATGGAGTGAATTGAACAATGAAACCCACCTCCTATTTATAGTTTTCGGGATCTCACAGGATCTTGCCAAGTGTCGGAAGGGTTAACAAGATTATAACATGTGTAAAACCAGGTTATAATACCATCTAAGGCCCCTAGAATCGAAATATGAGAGTATGGGAACTAGTTTTAACAAAAACCAGCAACATAAACAAGTTTCTGCAGCCCCTAAAATGCAAAAAAAATGGTTTTGAGTGTGAAAAACAAAACAAACAGCAATAAAACTGGCTGTTGTTTGTTGTATAGGGGACGCAGCCCACTTAGATAGCCTTAGTGGGCTTCGCGGCCCGCCTAAACTTGGGCCCAGATCTGCAAGTTTGCAGCAGTTGCAGTTTTGGTCCCTGTCTTCAATCCCGCGCGCGTAAAACAATCTTAACAGCTGCAAACGCTGTTTTAGATGGCCGAGAAGTGCAACCCAACGGTTCATGGTTCTTGACTCATGCCGGTTCCAGAAATATGTATGAGGTTAAGCCATAACAGACCAGATTAGCAGCAACTTTCAGAAGTTACAGTTTTAGTCCCTGTAAGCTTGTAAGGCCCTTTTTGACGCGGTTATGGCCCGTTAAGCCATTTTCGAGGCTCTACAATGATGCCTAAACATAGGGAATATAAAACATACTCAAAAATATGTCGGATGTCGGTTCGTTTGGTCGTACGGTCGCGTAGTTCGGCTAATTACGACGAAACACGGACGGAAGCGAAAAACGATCCAAATTACACGACGAATGGAATTTTATCATGCCGAACACTAAAATAAAATATTTTAGTGGTTGCATAAATTTTTGGATGTCCGGATATATTCAGAACGTAAGATATGCGCGAAATTGCAAACTTGTGCACTTTTTGACGCTTTTAGTCCCTATTGATTAAATAAGTTTATTTTTGCGCACCAAACACCTCTAAAAGCTATGTAAAGGATATTTAGGTTACGTTTAGCTTATGATCATGTAGATCCCAATATCAATCCGGATCACAGTGGTTGATTGTTTTAGTCCAAAACACCTATTGATTAGGTGTTTGTACTTTGAAAAAGTTAAGAAGAATCAAGAATAAAGATGAAGCTAATGGAATGATGAATACAACAAGTGTTGTATTGAATCCAAACAAGAATATAAATCAATAAAGCACCTTGGAAATCTGATTTAAGCACAATAGAAGAGATTGAATGTAAACAACACTAATATTCACCAAAAGAGCCAAAAGCTTGGCTAGGGCAACAATACATGGGTTTATATAGATCCTGACTTGCCAGCATAATTATAATTATGCTGGAATCTTAACTACACCAAGTCAGGTTTGCTACTTTCATCTAATTACAAAATATGCCCCTAGACTTTAAAACAAGCTACAAACTATAATAAAACTAATCCAGTACAAGTATGAACGATCTCATAAGTTCCAACAATATCCCCCTAGATCGTTGCATACTTGTTTTTCATTCTTCTGTAGTTTCCACTGGATTGTCTGCAGCTTTCTTTTCAGGCTCTGGAGGGACTTCTTCATGCCCTGCTGCTTCTGGTGTTGCTTGAACTTCGATTGTTGTGGCGGGAGTTTCTTGTATTATGACAGCTTCACTTGTTGTTGGTGGATCCTCCATAATGGCCTCATATGTGGATGAGGCCGGAGGTAATGATGTTGCTTGAGAGGTTGTGGTGGGTTCTTTCGTTGATGAGGAAGACTTCTCTTTCATTCTTTCGTGCTTTTTTCTTCTTTCTTTCTTCCTTTTTCTTTTCATCAGCTTCCTTTCTTTTCTCGATTTTATCAACAATGTCGAGCATCTCTCATTTTATCTTCCAGGCTCTATCCACTGCCCTTTGAAATAACATGGCCTCTTCAAGATTAGCATTTCCAGCTCCAACATTTATACGACTTGCATTTAACACCGTAAGATCGGAGAGTCCGAACATAAAGACGTCCATGGGATCCAATATACGAATATCTTCATTTTCGTTCGAGCGAATCACAGCTTCACCAGTCTGGCTGTCATAAAACCACTTATTGAAGTTGTTTAGACATACAGGAACTTCTTCTGGAAGTTTGATTCTTGTGACAACTTTTGCAGGGTTAATAACCCACGTCACCTTCCCTTTCCAGTAATAGGATCTTTTGTTGTTTTGGACACTCTCCTTCTGGGACGCTGCGGCTTGTGATTTGGGAAACCTTTGTTGCATTCTTTGGCAATTATGCGCTCAAAGTCCCCACCAACGCTTCTATCTTCTGGATTTAGCAGATCCAGTCGGCCAAGTTCGCGTAGATCCTACCTTGGAAGGGAAAAGAGATCAAACCCTGTTCGGAAGTACTGAATTACACCACCTCTTCTTTTAACCACAAACATTCCCCTGAGATTGCTATACATCCAACTGATAATTTTATCAGTGGCTTCTGTCTTCTCAACAGTTACTACCTGATAAAAATCAGGAAGTTTTTCTCTTTCCTTCTTAAACCATTCGGGATGCTGAGGGGAGAAAGTCTTTCCATCTTCTCGTTCATACACAACTTCCTCTTCTAATCCCCACTCAATAAATTTAGCAGGCATTTCATCCCTATCCATCTCTTCTTCATCGCTCTCGTCTCCTTCAGTTACTTTTTCTGTCGACTCTAGACGCCTTTTCTTCGCTTCGGCTTCTTTTGCTTTTCTGTTTGTTTCTTCTTCCATGAATGCCTCGAAGTCAAATACCCCCGCAAAGGAGAACATAGGCTCTATCTCTATCTTGGCACATATACTTTTCATCATTCTGTATAATTTCTCAATCCCGTGCTGTTGGAATCTTATGAACTTTGATTGTTTGGCTACATAAGCATTCATTTCTTTGTTTTTCTTCCGTTGATCCTTTAAATTTTCTCTCAAGATGTTTGTGTCATTCACTTGATTCTTGAGAAGACAGATTTCTTTAGCTGAAGTTGGATTGATCTCTTTGACAAGCTTATCATATAAATCTTGAAATGGGCGAACTCTTTGCGGAGGCACAGGAGGCTTCGAGATCCTTGTTGGTTTTACTTGAGGAAAACTAGAAGGTCCTTCATCAGTTGACTTCTTCTTTGGGGGAGTTGAGTTGCTTGCAGAAATTTCTTCTGGATCGATTATTAATGTGTCAACAAAATCATCCAGTGTTTGTACTTCTTCCGGTACTACAACTGGTCTTTTAAATTCTGACATTTCTCGTCTTTTAGGCTTCTTTTCTCTCTTTTCCTTTTCTTGCATTTCATGAATTTTTTGCATGTCTTGAATATGTTGACGATGTTCCTCTGATTCGGCAGCTCTGAAGCTTGCACCCATAAGTCTTTCTGGGTTTTCATAGGATTTCTTCTTCTTTGGTGGTTCATCGTCAGCTGCTTGCTTTCCTTTTATTTTTCCTTTCAATTGTTCTTTTTCTTTTTCTGCAGCCTCTTGCTTGATTCTTTGTTGCTTTGCTAGAACTGCTTCTCTGTACTTTCTATAAGCTTTTTTGACCAACGGCAGTCTCTCGGCAGTATACATCCAGTCATGTAACATCACCAATTCGTTCGTTTTGATCTTTGTGAATTGTCGGCTTGTGGGAACATGAAAGGTGTAGAGGTTTTCATCATGCGGCGGTTTGTCATATTGATCGTTGATCAGCATCTGGATGAATCTGGGATACAATGCCCAAGTCGGCCCTCTTACATTCTCGAGCATATAATTGAAGATTAGGCCAGAGAGGTTGAACTTTTGATTCAAACACAGGTTCAACATTGCTGCCGACCACTCCAGATTCAGTCCGTCATATCCACCTTTACGATGAGCTAAGTTCATAGCAATTACGTGTACGATGAATCTTCAATCTCTTGTGAGCCCATTTCTTTTTATCTCTTTCTTTTGACTGAAGTCTCCTACGTATCGTATCCCATGCCACGAAAACCATCCAAAACATCGTCCTTGTTCAATCTGATTGGATCTTGTGCGTTATCTTTCAGCTTCAAAACCTTGCGAATCCTTTCTTCGGTTACGACTACTTGTTTGTTGCGGACCGTTGCAGATATCCCTCTGGCTTTGTTGATAGTTTCGGGTTTTGCGGTTTGCCAGAACTCTTGAATATGGATTCGATAAATGGGAACTTCTGTTTCAACCGCGTAACCAATCCTGCTTGACTGTATCCATCTTGCTGCGTCTTGGAAATCTTGTGGTACTTTCTCAAGATTGATACTCTGATTATGCTTCAATGTCTTATCCCACTCGATAATTTTCACCATCCTATTTCTGAACCAACAAACGAGCTAAGTTAGGAAATTTATGACATAAAGATATAATATTTACAACGAGATATATAAAAATATTTACATGTGTTAGGTTAAATAAAAGAAAGTTTAATTTTAGAAAATATTTACAAAATTTTAGGTTATATATAAAATATAGTTTGATTTTATTAAAAAGAAATTAGAATTGCTGAAAAACCAAAAGATCATCTTCGCTGATGATAAACATCGAGATCTAGCAATTTCGCCGTCGATAATATCGGATCATGTGTGTTTTCGCCGGCAACCATTCAAGGGATAATCCAAGATTTCACTGATGGTTATGACACGGATCAGTTATTTTCGCCGGTGACTGAACCAAGAAAGGAGTTACTTCGCCGACAACAATTAGGTGACTCAAACCTAATTTCGCTGACGATCGCTGGCGAAGACAGAGTTTGGTCACGAACACGTTCATCAGCGAAGACATTTTCTAGGCCAATTCACCGTCGAAATAAATTATTTCGCCGGTTGCTCTAAGTAACGTTCGAGACTTTTGAAATTCCTGATTTACAATAATTTTGCCATGTTCTTTGCCATATTCAACACTATTTCGCTGGCATCATAAATTTCTTGATAAACCCTTTAAAACCCTTGCTGATTTCTCACATTGTTCATCTTTGATCACAGAAAATCTTAACAATGTTCAAGATTAAAAAAAATGGTGATTCCTGTTAAATCTTTCTCAAAACAACATAAGATTTACTGATTTATGATATTTAGTTTCGAATTCAAAATGAGGAACCAAACATAAACACTGAACCAAACATAAATACTGAACCGTTTGTGAATCGATGAATGCAGAAGATGCAATTGATGATTAACTTCAAAGATTACCTGATAATCTTGAACGGAAATGAATCTTGTGCGAGATTAGAGTGATTAACCGAGGATTAGAGAGAAAGATAAAGAAGATGGTTTTGAAAAGTTTGAAACAAAGTCGGTTAAAAGATATTTATAGGCAGTTTAAGGCACTTGGCGAAATTATTAATTTCGCCGGCATCTTTATTTCGCCGCCTTTGAATAAAACTTCTTTTTCAAAATCCAAATTTTAAATTCGCTCGTGAATTTCAAACTTTCTCAAAAAACGTGCCCAATTTTGTTTAAAACACTATAAATTACGAAATATTTACAAACTAGAGAAAATTTGGGCCATTTTGACTCCGAACTTTGTTTTTCAATCTTGGGAGGTTCCATTTTAAGCTGATTTTCTTGATTCTTTTGACGCTCATCGACTTAACTGCAGAAGATCATATTGCTAACACTTGTCAATTTCTTATTTATTATTATTATTATTAGCGAATCAAGGCACAAGAAAAACTGCCAATATGTTTGTCCGCTTAAATCCATGCATCCTTCTTTCAACATGCCTTCGGAGAGCGCGATTATCATGTTTTCGGTAATATTGACAAGACTTCTATGGCCCCCACACAAGCTATTGAGAATAGTATCATTACGCCCATGAGTCCCACATCAGGACATACCCCCGCGATCAAGGTATGCACAAAGGTTCCTCATAACAAGTGAGTATATTGGATTCATTCTTTTTCAACGATGGAGTGGAGATCAGGCCAGTACTTTCGTATAGCAGAGATCCCGAAAACTACCGAGGGCGGAGACAGATACCAGATTTGGTACGATTTGATGATAGATAGTTTGGTGAACAGGTCAGTACTTTCGTACAGCAGAGAGACCAAACTAATCCATCTTAAGGTTTTGGCCATTTTGGCACTTATTATGAAAGGTTTTGGCCATTTTTGGAACTTATTAAGAAAAGATATCATAGCGTCTAGGTCAGCATGTATCTGGATGCAGCAGAAGAACAACTATGATATCCCCGAATGAAAAACCAATATAAAGACCCGAGATCTCAGACTTTGGCAATCTATCAACGCAAGATTTAAGACCATTAAGCCATATGTCGCAACGTGTTACCCACTATGATGCGTAATGCCTGAGAAAAGCCAGAATCCTTGTGTAGACGTTATGTTTTGCTCCCTAACAGCAGTTTACTTTCTTTGGTTTTGCTGAATCTACCGACACGTCGTTTCTTGGTACCCCGATTTCTTTTGTTTTCTGTTTTTCAAGAAATGACAAAGTGTTAGCAATTTTCTATCATTTCCTCTGACAGGAGTCAGACACAAGCATCTAATTTTTGATTTTCTGGAATATCCCCCCTAAAATCTTTATTTTCGAAAGTCCATTGCCCGAAAATGAAATTTTAATCTTTCAGAAAATCTTTTTGGTGGGCAACGTTTAATGATACTGGTTTTACTTTTAACAAACATTTTTTTTAAGAAAACAACAATGGATGGAGTATTTACAAAACGATTTTGGACAGCAAGATTCACTTCCATTCAAGGAAATTTACCATTTCCAACTAGGTTACCAGCTGGTTGAATCGAGTTTTATCGAAGGCTTTCGTGAAAATGTCGGCCTGTTGCTGTGTTGTATCCATTGGCACCACTTGAATGTATCCTTTCTCGTAGGCATCTCGAATTGCGTGAATACGAATTTCGATATGCTTTGTTCTGGAGTGGTAGATGGGATTCTTCACAATTCCCAGACATGCCTCATTGTCGATGAATATAGGAGTCTTCATGATGTTGATTCCATAATCCAACAACTGATTTTGTATCCAGAGAACTTGTGAACAACAACTGTAGGCCGCAGTGTACTCGGCTTGAGCGGTGGAGGTGGACACCGTTGTCTGCTTCTTGCTTTGCCAAGAGATCAGACGATTTCCCAAGAATTGACATCCTCCTGATACAGACCTGCGATCTACTTTACAACCTGCATGATCACTGTCAGAATAAGCAATAAGATCAAAATTACTATCTTTAGGATACCAAAGACCTAGTTTCAGAGTTCCTTTATGATAGCGGAAGATGCGCTTCACAGCGGTTTCATGTGATTCTTTGGGATTAGTCTGAAAACGAGCACAGAGACAGACTGCCCACATAATGTCAGGCCTACTTGCAGTTAGGTACATCAGAGAGCCTATCATTGAGCGGTAGAAGGATTTATTCACTGGTTTTCCTTGAGGATCTAGAGTAAGCTCTGTCTGAGAGGCAAACGGGGTGCTTGCAACTTTGCAGTCGTTCATGTTGTACTTTGCGAGAATATCCCGAATGTACTTAGCCTGATGAATAAGAATGTCGTCCTCCTTTTGCTTCACTTCTAGCCCTAAGAAGAACGTGAGTTCTCCCATCATGCTCATTTCGAACTTTGCCTTCATCACGGTCTCGAATTCTTTACATAACTCCTCATCTGTTGAGCCGAAGATGATATCGTCCACATAAATCTGGACCAGCATTACGTCTTCTCCGATTCGTTTGGTGAAGGGAGTCATGTCGATCGTTCCTCTGGTGTATCCACACTTCAAAAGATAAGTTGACAAAGTCTCGTACTAAGCACGTGGAGCTTGGTGAAGACCACAGAGGGCTTTGTCCAACTTGTAGTAGCGACCTGGAAAATGAGGATCTTCGAAACCCGGAGGCTGACACACGTAGACTTCTTCCTTTACCTTCCCATACAAAAAAGCACTTTTTACGTCCATTTGAAAAACTTTGAAATTCCTGTATGACGCGTATGCCAGGAATATTCTGATTGCCTCTAATCTTGCAACTGGAGCAAAAACTTCTTCGTAATCAATTCCTTCTTCCTGACGAAAACCTTGCACCACCAATCTAGCCTTGTTCTTGATGACTACTCCATGATCATCCATCTTGTTATGAAAGACCCATTTTGTACCAATCGGAAACTTTCCTTCAGGTAAATCTACTAACTCCCAAACTTTGAGTTTGCGAAATTGAGATAGTTCTTCCTGCATGGCCTGAACCCAACTGGAGTCTTGAATGGCTTCTTCAATGTCATGAGGCATGGATTGCGAGAGAAAAGCTGCATAGAGACCTTTGTTGATGCTTGATGACTGACCACGAGTACGTACTCCTTCTTCTACTGCACCTATGACATTTTCAAGAGGATGATTGCGATTTGTCTTGTATCCTGCATTTGTGTGAGATTCAATTTGCTGCGGAAGGTTGGTGAAGTGTTCGTCAACGTAGATTACTGGAAGATCATCTTCTTGAGTTGGTTCATCCACATTCGCCTATGAAGAAGAAGCACCGTTTTCAGGGGTGTTCTCAGGCGAAGTGTCCCCATTTACTTCGTCCTCAGAGAGAAGTGGATCAGCAGAAAATGGAGAGAAACAGGTAGTGAAAGGAGTTACACCAATATCTGAAGAATCAAACAGAGGTTCAACTTGAGCAACTTCAGCAGGTTCTGCTTCTGGAACATCTTCTGGAATTTCGAAGGTGTTGAAAATTACACCCACATCATAAAACCAATCAGGGGTGCTTCCGGTGTTGGTGTAATTTCCTTCTTGAAAGTCCACGTAATATGATTCAATCACCATCTTTGTACGTTTGTTGTAGACTCTATAGGCTTTCTGTGTGGACGAATATCCCATAAAGTAGCAAATGTCACCCACTGCTTCGAATTTGATGAGATTTTCTTGAGTATTCAGAAGAGTGCAAGAACATCCGAACGGTCTGAAGAAATCGATGAGCGGCTTTCTTTTGAATAGAAGTTCATATGCAGTTTTTCAGTGAGGTTTTACAATGAGAACTCCGTTCAGAACATAGCATGCTGTATTTACTGCTTCTACCCAAAAGATGATTGGAAGCTTTGAATCCACCAGCATGGTTCTTGCGGCTTCGATCAAGGTTTTGTTCTTTCGTTTAGCTACGCCATTTTGTTGAGGAGTTCTAGCCGCGTTGTATTGAAGATGAATTCCCTTTTCAGCACAAAAGGTTATGAAGCTTTGATTCTTGAATTCAGAACCATTGTCACTTCTGATCGACTTCACTTTCAATCTGGTCACGTTTTCAATCAAAGGAATGAAAGACTTAAGGATATCAGCTGTCTCACTCTTGGCTTCAAGAAAGTAAACCCATGAAAAACGAGAGAAATCATCTGTAATGACCAAATAGTAGGAACTTTTAGCAAGACTTTTAACACTTATTTGACCAAAAAGATTCATATGCATCAACTGAAGCGGCGCAGTAATCGTGTTCACTGCTTTGGACTTGTGCGATTTCTTGTGTTGCTTTCCTTGGGCGCATGCTATACATTTTTCAGAAAAAGGAAATTCTTTTATTGGAAGACCTCTTACTAAGTTTAACTTAGAGAGTTTGTTCATATTTTTGAAATTTATGTGCCCCAATCGCCTGTGCCAAAGCAGCGACTCCGATTCTGAAGCTTTTGAGATTAAACAAGTCAAGTTATCATTTGTCTTGGCATTTTTCATATTGAGCACGTATGTGTTGTTTTATCTTGGAGCAGTGAGCATGATCATCTCTGTAGGAACAACATATTCAGGCTTGAGAAACAAGCATTCCTTGTTGTTGAAAAGCACCGATATTCCTTTATCACAGACTTGTGATACGCTCATAAGATTGTAGCACAATTCTGGTACATAGTTGACATTTTCCAAAGTAAGTGCTTCAGACACGACATCTCCTATTCCAACGATCTTTCCTCCCTTCTCGTCTCCAGCGAATGACACGAAATCACCATCAATAAAACGAAAATTCTTCAAAAGTTCCTTTAAGCATGTCATGTGTCTCGAACATCCACTGTCAACATGCCAGATATATTCCATGAGCATTCGAAGCCATTTCTGGAGTTTATTCTGAAATACAAGAATATACACAAATTATTTTGATTTGGGAACCCAGATTTGCTTCACTTTGGATCTATCATGGTTTTGACCCACGATGTCCTCTTTTTGCTTCCAAAAATAAGCTGTTGAAGTTACCAGATTTTTAACAGATTTCTTAAGATAATCAAGCTGATATGTGAAAGTTTTAACAAAATCATATTCTGGTTTAGGAAAATTCTTGTTTTTACAATGTTTCACTGTATGTCCTAAATGACCACAGCGAAAACATCGTTTACGTCTGGGCTTTTTGGTGTTAGAAGATGATGTATGTGATGAGTGTCTTGAGCTTTTTGATGAGTCTTTTGATGCAGTGTATCTTGAGCTCTCAATTTTCTTCATTTTCTTGTCAATTCGGCTTTCATCTTCTGAACAGTCTTCATCATTGTCGGAATCTGATGAACTTTCTGTTGTTTAATATTCACTTGAATTTTGATCTTCACTTGCTTCGTCACTTGAATCATTGGAGCTCTGATTTTCACTTGAACTTTCTGAATTTTGATCTTCAATTGTTTCGTCACTTGAATCTTCGGAGCTTTCACCTTCTGTTGTTTGATCTTCGCTTGAATTTTCCGATTCTTGTTCTTCATCAGAACTTGACGTCTCTTCTTCCTTTTCTGAGGCAGAAGAGTTTGAATCCTCTTTGCTGCTATCTTCAGCGACTTTCTTCTCTGAATCTGTCATACCTGTTCGAGATGGAATGAATTCTGGAATTTCCTCGGTGAGGAATTTTCCAAAGCTATTCTTTTTCAATTCTGGCACAAATACAGGAGATTCACAAACATTTTTATCATCACAAAATGCAGAATTTAAATCATGATATTCAAACATAGCATGTTCACGATCACGGGTCTCGAATGTAGGCACATGGCCCTTACAGTCATCCAAAGATTTAAATTTAGGCACACGGCCATTACAGTCATCCATCCTAATTAAATTATTACATTCATCCCGAATATTGTTTTTCTTAGAACAGTTCCAGGCGAACCAGTTAACAGTGGAATAACTGTCGCCTGAATAACCTATTCCTATTTTTGAACCGCCGCACTCTCCATCCTCATCGCACACATCTTCTTTACACACAATTGGATCTGCATTACTTTTAGGAATGTTAGCGGTTGTTTCATTTTTGAAAGAATTATTTTGTTCTACAGAGGCCTTTTCATCTATGAAATCATTCTCGGGATGAGGAGTTGGCATAGGCACATAGTTTTTGCTATGTGGTGGAAAGAAAAGTTTTCTTTCATTTCCCTGCCTATCCTTATACCCGATCGCATCTTTTACATACGTTGGTCGTTGGCAGTTTTTGATGTCAGTAAAGGCCTTCTGACTGACATTCCATTTGTCTATGATAATTTGCAATTTATTCTTTTCGTTCAAAGCTTTTTCCAATCTGTCTGTGAGATCGTTAATGATGAAATATTTTCTAAAAACAAATTCTTTTAGAGTTTGCATTTCAGCTAAAGTTGAATTCAACTTTCTCTGATATGCGGCCTCGTTCTGTTTAAGTTCTTTGTTAAATTTTAAAGCTTTGTCTTTTTGCCTCTCAAATTCTAGATTAAGAGATTTGTAGTGTGCCACGACATCAACGCATGCTGGTGTGCATAACTTTACTTTAAAGTTATGTGGAATACTATTTACCAAGTCTTTGTCAGCTTTTTCTTTGGAGGATTCTGTTTTCATTGCTGCTGCTGAGACTTTTTCTTTCTTCTCATCAGATGACTCCTTAGGAACATGCTCCTTGGGTTTTTCAGCTTCTTCAGAATTCTTTCCTTTCTCAGGCTCCGGGGAGATGAGAATGCTTTTCAGACCCTTGTCAGCAATGCTGTCCCCCTTTGAGATTCCAGCAGTCTGTTTCTCAAACTGTTTTGATGACGACCCGCATGAGATCTTTGCCATGAGAGCTTTGTTGACTTGTTCCTTGGCTTCAGCAATTTCTTCACCCCAATCATAATCTTCAACAACAAGAGCCTTTGGTGTGTTGGGAGACTCGTTGGTTTTGTTTTCTTCGATAGTGATTTGTTTCACAGCAGGAGTGGCTTCAATGTTTCCTTCCTTTAACAAGGGGCAATCACGCTTGAAGTGACCAAGATTCTTACAATTGTAACATCTCAGTTTAGATTTATCAAAACCAGCTTTTCCAAGACCCACACGCTTTCCAGTCTTATCCCGAAACTTCTTCAACCTTAAAGTGATCATAGCCATCTGCCACTTCAAATCCATTTCCTCCATGTCATCAGGATCAACCTGATACATATCTTCAGCAATGAGCATCTCCTTCTTGAGTTCCCCCGACATTAGAGCTTCATAGCTACTCAAAAACATGTTAAAAAGTGCCACATGTTCAGTTGACACTTTCAAAGCCTGAGTATCACCAACCACAGCAGCCTTATCACTAGATTGTGGAGCCTTTGACGCGCTTGCGGAAACGTTAAAGTAGGACATCTCTGAGGCTTGTTTATTGGTGGCTCCTGAAGCTAGAAATGCCACATTCTTTAGTCCAGTAGAGGTCTGAGCTGCCTTTGGGGAGTAACCAGCTGTATTCATTTCACGTTTGTTGACGTCCATTTCAAAAGCCTTCAGAGTGTTGATTAAATCGGACAAAGTGAGAAGATTTGGGTTGTTGAGGAAATCCCTTTTTATCATCATGCACTGAAGACTCCATTCCTTGGGAAGCGAATCCAGAAGCTTCTTTATGGCAGCACGATTAGTGACAGGATTTCCTGCCTTCTTCATCTTGGTCATCATATTCAGAAAGCGACCGATATGATCGGAAAGGCTTTCTCCACGAATTCCACCAAACATGTCGCATTGCTTCTGCACCATGTCTCTTTTGCTCTTAATCAGCTCTTCATTTCCCTCGTAGTGTTCGATCAAAGCGTGCCAGAGTTCATTAGCAGTTCTGTATTCTTCAAACATGTTACAGTCATCAGTTGACAAAGCCATGGTTAAGGCAGCATGTGCACGACGGTCGCGTTGGATTAGAGCTTTGTCTTCATCGGTGAAGGTTGTGGGGTCGTTGTTATTGACTATCATATCTCCATGAACCACTGTTGGAATGTGGGGTCCAGCGATGACAGAAAGCCATAGATTGTAGTTAGTGAATTCGAAGAATGACTTGATTCGATTCTTCCAAGTACCGAAATCTTCTGCTCCTTTCAACTTTGGTGGTCTTGTGGTGGTTCCGGTCTCGAGTTCAGCTTGAGCGATTGGACTTAGTTGATTCACCGACATTTTGACTTGTTTTTGATTTAGGAAAGCTGATCAGAAGGTAAATTCGCTGACTGAACGGTGGTGAGCAAATTCGTCGGCGAAATAAATAATTTCGCCGGAGATCTTACTGAAATTAGTGGAACGGAACAAATTTTGCCAAAGATCTTCGCCGATCACTTGTCTTCGCCGGTACGCGGAGAAGTCCTGCACGAGCGAAGAGAGCTAATTCCGCTGATACAACAAACACACACTTTAGTTTGGCTTATTTCGCCGCACACCGTGATAAAGACGCTGTGGTACTTTATCACAGTTCTCGAAGTCGACTTCGATAATTTCGCTACAGGGACACCTGGCACTATTTCGCCGGAAATCAGCAACTTCGCTCGAGTTTTAGTCGGCGAAATTGACGATTGTGCGATGTTTAAATATGATTTCGCTGTATTCAAAAATATGTTCGCTGTATTCAAAATTAAGTTCGCTATATTCAAAGTAATTTCACTATATTCAACTTTATCTTCGCCAACCAGAGGGTTTAACACGAACTAAAACCCTCTAATCACCCAAAAACGACTAAAAAACCATGTTTTGATGCATCAAAATGTCCAAAATGACTCCCTAATCACAGATTAACAACAACCTATCGATTAAACACACCAAATCAATCCATTTTAAGTCCAAAAATTTGAAAAACCTTGAAACTTTGAAAAACCTTCAAAACTTTGAAAAATCTTAACAAAAACACAACAACCAAGAGCACTAAGGCACTGATACCAAATTGTAGATCCCAATATCAATCCGGATCACAGTGGTTGATTGTTTTAGTCCAAAACACCTATTGATTAGGTGTTTGTACTATGAAAAAGTTAAGAAGAATCAAGAATAAAGATGAAGCTAATGGAATGATGAATACAACAAGTGTTGTATTGAATCCAAACAAGAATATAAATCAATAAAGCACCTTGGAAATCTGATTTAAGCACAATAGAAGAGATTGAATGTAAAAAACACTAATATTCACCAAAAGAGACAAAAGCTTGGCTAGGGCAACAATACATGGGTTTATATAGATCCTGACTTGCCAGCATAATTATAATTATGCTGGAATCTTAACTACACCAAGTCAGGTTTGCTACTTTCATCTAATTACAAAATATGCCCCTAGACTTTAAAACAAGCTAAAAACTATAATAAAACTAATCCAGTATAAGTATGAACGATCTCATAAGTTCCAACAGATCATATTCCGGAAGGTCCGATACCACACGAATCGATAGACTTTTGCAGTTTGACGCAATTAGTCATTTAATCGCACAAAGTAGCGCGAAATGTCGTTCAATGATATCCAAGCCTTCCATGGCCCATAATGGGTATTCCCAAGCATGTGTTTAATTATTACTATGCTCTCGTTCGCTTAAATGGTCACCAAAAGGCGTAGATTCAAAAGTTGACGCTTTTGGTCCCTCTAATGCGCAAACTTGCGCATATCATCGTTTAATAGCATCGAAGCCTTATCTAAACCATGTTAGGCATTCTTGAGAGTATTATTAAACATCGCAATGCTTCAGGTTCGTAAAAAGGTCATTCAGATGTATAATTAAACATATTGACACTTTTAGTCCCTCTAACTTGCAAAGTTGCGCGTAACTTCACTTATAGGCACAAAAGCTCTTAATGGCCGATGTTAGGCATTCCATAGAGTGTATTCAATTATCATGAAGCTCTCGACTTGTTAAAAGGTCACTTAGAGGTAGAAATTAACATGTTGACGCTTTTAACCCTTCGACGCGCAAACTTTCAATTAATTACGCAAATGGCTACTCTCGATCATCAAGTGGCTCATTTGAGAATATGATTGCCGTGTAACGTTATTCAGAGGCCTATATTAAGCATGTTAACATTTCCAGTCCTTCTATAATCAATTTTTTTAATTTTTCGCAAAATTAGTCCCTCAAATTCAACGTTTGACTTAATTAGGGTTTATTACACGTGTCAATACATCATTGGACGTGATTTTACGAGGTGTTACATCCTCACCCCCTTAAAAGAAATCTCGACCTCGAGATTTGCTAAAGTAATGGAAGTACTTTCTGACGTATGAAGGACTTAACCTCCATAGCATATTTGGGCCTCTAAGGGCATCTTAGTTGACCTATACAATAGGTACATACTCTCTTTCGGAGCTTCTTAACCTGTCGATTCTTAATCTATACAGGTTTCTCATCAGTCCATAAATTTTCACTAGTCTGCATATCATTATGTGATAATGCTTCTTGTATTATTGTCTAGCCATATCTTTAAGTCACAGGTGTGGAATACATTGCGGGTTCCACCAAACTCCTTAATAGGTTTTAGCCTATAAGCCATTGATCTTGATATATTCGATTTCCTCAAACGATCCTTTATATCCAGAGCTTAACTAGCCCATTGTATTAAAATTTCAGCACACCCTTCCTGGGGTGACACTTTCAATTGAACCTTATTCCTTATTAAGGACTTAAGACGGTTGCGACTTCATCAATCCTTGATTTTCCGCCGATTACTGGCAACTTTCAGACGATGACCAATTCGTATGATCTTATTCGTTGTTTCCAAGGTAATTTTAGGTCCTGCTAATTCGGACTTGCTGAACTTCTGTCCAACAACAGATGTTTGACATCCTATCTATACAAAGTTCCCAAAGGAGCAGCCTTGATACTTATATAACAACTATTATAGAGAAGCTTGTTTAAGGTGAGCTGGTTATTCCAACTACTGCTTAAAACCAATCTTAAGGAATAGCTAATCCTTATTGACAGTCGAACAAATCGACGATCCTGGGCAGCTGAAGGCGATTCTTAATAGTTGTCTAAATAGGGTTGCGGTAATCAAGGCATAAGAAGAATGAACCGTCTTTCTTAATTAATAATATTAAACTTTCAGAATTATGATTTAGGCTTTTTATGAAATCCCCTTCTAAAAGCTTTCATGGTTGACCCTAAGATATTCCATCCTGATGGTACTAACCTATATGGGACTTTCCAATAGATGCAACTTTAAGCGAGGTATTATTCTTAACTCTACTAGTCTTCGAACGTAAACAGGGTACCTCTTTGGAGAAGACAATCAAAACCCAAGGAGATTACAGAGATTTTTCCAAATCTCAGGCTCTGGTTCATTTATCATTGCCTGTGTCAAATAAGTGACACATTTGTTTTACAATTCCATGGACACCTTATTCAATGACACTTATTCGGACATTTCCCTTCTGGATATCTTCTTTGAATACCATTAGCTGACTTTAGGACAATATGACCATTGGGATATCTCAGTGGTTCCATGCATTAAACCTCCATACTGATCAGGCATGGAAGCAATCTATGGGACACACTAGGATACGCCAATCCTCATATGGCTCTTTTATCAAGCATAGTCTAGCATTCGCAGTTGATAGAAATCAATGAGATAACAAAATAAAGTAACATATATTTTCGTACTCAATCTGGAGAAAGAGTACTTTAGATTTTTATGAATGAAGATTATTTGATGAAAATATAAGGAAATGTATCTATGATTTTCTTCGGTAAGTTTTACCTTATGCTTAATACCTGGAGTTCTTATGGAATAATTCTAAAAGTTTGCTAAGCTTATGGTCTATGAAAGACTCAATAGCACCTAAATCCAAACATGATTCTTAGTAATACTATCATAATAAGGGATGTACCTGGTGTCATTTTTATATGAACTGTCTCAATAGCGCCTCTATTCTTAGTCTCTCAATACTTAGCTATACTCTCTTTGACAACTTTAGGCAGTCTCAGCTTTGACCGGTTTATTTCTTAACCTATAAAATGTAAGTGGCTGAGGTAGATCCATAATGGATTTATAAGAAGCAAGCTTTTAATATGTCTTCTTAATTCCGATGCTAAACCACCGATATATAGTGCATTATGCTTGGATTTTGGATGAGCCAAATAGGACAGTATTCCAGACAATAAATTATAGTCTATAATATATTGTTGACAGTCTAGATCCTTCATGGTGAAAATCATAAATTCTTATTCCATTATTTCTATTCCGTGTTGCAGACAATCGGTTTTTCTGATGAGTCCATAAACTTGGACCATCCTATATTGTATGAGGGCATCTTTCCTATGGACTTTATTAACGTCCTCACCAATTAAGGGCATCGCCCTTGAATGACTGTGATACATATCTCACCATGTCTTTCTCAGCACAATCGCTGCTGTCTATAATGGTTTCCATTTCATCCAACAACTTTACGAAATCAATGGCTCCTTTTTCGCCATTGAAGTCTCTTGACTTTCCAGACAAAGTACTTTTAAGTACGTCCTTTAGAGGAACGGGGCTTCTCGCTATATATCATCTTATTTGGTTTGTCTTTCGCATTCGAAGTGTGAGCAAAACTCTTCTCATGAGCAGGGAAATATGATTTAGAGCAAGTAGCATTCGGCTTTTCGACCCTTTTCAGATCCTTTCTCATAGCCTTCCTAACAGTTGCGTTAATCACAACTTGGAGATTGACTCCATTAATCTTGAGGTTCACCTTTGTTGCATCATTAGCATTTGTCACATCATCTGTATTGCGACTGTTATGTGTCTCATTCAAGTTTGCCATACTTGAAGCTTGGCACTAAACACCAAAATTAAACAATTGCTTAATTGCATTTCTATAGCTAGTCATCGTCCTGACGACCAACATATATTAGCCATGGTATCCTTAAACCTTACCGGCTAATGGGGTATGAACATTCCTAATGAATGTCATTTGAATGTATATCAATTTTATTTAGCCTAGGTCGCAAAAGGTCCATCAATGGCAATTAAGGTTTGGACCGAGTCCATTATCCTTTTGACATGAGATCACAATGCCACAACTGTCTTTGTTATACTGGCGATTTTAGATAGCTCGAAAGCTTGCCACAATGGCTTTTACAATATGAAACATGAGTTCGTCATGAATGACATAATAATCATATGGCACGTAGGCCTAGTCGCAAAGGACAATATAAGATATAGCAAAAAGCCTGTCACGGAGGACATTAATTTATGAGCTGCAGTCTTATTAGATCGGGGGCTTTAAGATTTGAACCTAGTTCTTCACCGTTGGACAGGGAGTCATAGACTACAACTGTCATCGTCTTAAAAGACGATTCATTTTGGCACATAGGCAAATCATAGGACATCACTAATGGATGTTTACATATATACACATGTATATATATATTAAATTATTGCAACCGAGTATTTTAGTCATGATCTTATTGATCTTATAGACTATAAGGTTTGGGAATTGCCCATCACCTTTTGATGATGAACCATAACGGCCAATCTTGACAATGTCTCTAATGGACAGTATAGTATATAACCCGTAGGCGACATAAATCCTACTAGTGATTCAGGATAACGCCACGAAGGGTAATACAATAAACACACTTATATATAGGAAGTACCAGCGGCGTATCCACCATGCGTTTATTGTATTACTCTAGTTTCGTTATCTAAATCACCGAAAATTTATGCATAAACCATAACTATCGAGTCACAAAGTACATCTTAAAAATCTCACTATGAAGATAGGAAGGCCTAAGCCTGTACTTCAAAAATAATACGATCATCGTATCAGTTGATATTAGTCATGATCGCATTGATCATATAGACTATTATGCTTGGACATAGTCCAATATCTTTAGACAGGGGGTCATAGACCACAGCTGTCGTTGTCTTAATGGACAACAAGTTTAGCCCGTAGGCACTTCATCAGTAACGGGTGTTTATATTTTAATCATCGCATTTGATGATACTTGCCATGATCTAATTCGATCATATAGGCTTTAAGGCTTGGACATAGTCTAAATACCTTGACGGCTAGTGTGGTTTCTCAAGTCACACTGCCAGGAGTGTTAACATGTTCTTGGATGTTAACAAGGATTAATCTGTCTTAATGGTTACACGATAATACCATGATCGCATTGATCATATGGGTTTGGAGGCTTGAACATAGTTCACCACCTTTGGATAGGAGGGGTAACTCCTTTAACTATCATATTAGAAGGAATAATTATCCTTAACTACCGAAAGTTTTGGCCAATTAATGTGGACATGCCACTTGGCAGGGGTAAACCATTAAGAAGATCTTTTGAACTTATTTAGCTGATCGATAAAGTTCGAATAAAATTTATATTAATGATTGATAAAGGACGATATGAGTACCTATATAAAAAAAAATTCAAAACCCCCAATAAATCATTAGGAAATCTACCATAGTGCCTCAAACAGGACTTTTAATATCATACTTGTCCATAGAGGACTAAAAAGGAAATTATAAGTCCGTATAGGGACTATAAAAATATCATATGTCCGAATGGGGACTATATTAAAACAATTTGCCCATGAAAGGACTACAATGAACTATCAGGTCCACAAAGGTTATGATGAAATATCATGTCCACTAAGGGACTATAATGAAATCCCGTGTCCACGTAAGGAATATAATAGGGTATAATGTCCATGAAAGGACTATTGAAGTATAATGTCCTCGAAGGGACTATTATTAAAAGATAATATCCTCAAAGGGATTTTCAATAGGTAGACGTATATATTTATGGAGTCTTATCAAAAGAGGTAAGTCCACAAGGACTTTGATGAATTAATATGTCCACAAAGGACTACAATAATCAAATGCCCAAACAGGGACTTAAATGAAAAGAAGTATGATGGAAGGAGGGTCTTCTAATGTCTTCTTTCTTTTATTCTGATTGTTTCTTCATCTTTATTTATCGTACGCAGTAGCGACTCTGAAGATTTTAGTGAATAAATAATATTTCAAATCAGGATCCATTGCAGAAATAGAATCCAAGGATTCAATGATTAAAGGAATGACATGGATCACAGATTAGGTTTTGACTAGTATAGTCTAAGTTTGAAATTTGAAAACTCGGAGGTAAGAAATAGGGTTTAATGACACCCACATGTATCATCTTCAATATGGGAGCCTCAGGGACCTTCTGGTATGGACTCCGTAGTCTGGATAAGGGTTTAAACATGTTTGGTTTTTAGGAATAGATTCATAAAGGTCTTTCCTCCAACTGGTTGTACGCTTATCCTAGCCGTTGTACGAATCTTGGCATTTCTAGGCTTCGGATGTGGAGAATTTTCATCGACAACTTCCTTGCCTGGAGATATATTCAAAATGCATGAAATCGAAAGCAATGTTTACTTAGTAGGGATGAGAGCATTCCTATGTTAAGTCTAGACCCAGAAGGTCTAAGGAATGTGCTACTGTGTCATTTGAGATTAAACACTAAGGGCTAGTGTTTAATTCACTCAAACGTTGGCTCTGATACCAACATGTCACACCCCGATATTTCCACGTATTACCGGTGGGCCAGGTGGGCAGTATCGTGACGTAGTTGATATCATCATAGTCAAATAATCACAGTTCAATACACAACCGAAATAAAAACATTACAAACCGAATGAAAGTAATATCAATTATTACAAAAACGGTTGTAAAGGATCCACAGGCGGATCAAAGATAAAAGGAACATTGTTCAACAGATTTGTAAACATCTAAGCTTGCAAGACTCTTTATTGATGCTAGGAGTAGCCAGCCTATTTCGTCTAGTACCTACACTTAGCCTTTTTGGAAAATACGTCAGTTTACACAGGTAAATACAATTAACCGACTCATTTTGAAAATGTTTAAGAAAACTGGTTTGAATGCACAAGGCACAAAATAATCTTTTATAACTTGGGATAATTATTTATAAATAAACTTGTTAAAGAATTACATGTTTATTATGCGTTCAGTAGCCCGGGCTGAAAACCAGGTTAAAGATTAATAGACACACCACATGATATAATCCTGCGGCGAGTTATTCTCGAACAGGCGGTTATATCTTTTTATATTCGCATTGGGAGGTGTATGCCTACACCCCGTGCATTAAGTCGTCGCCATTTCAATGAATGAGCCGAGGATATCCAGGACACGGTCATTAACCCCCCAAAGGCTTAGAATAAACAAAACAGATTAAATGGGTTATCTCAATAATTTAACCTTCATACGATTAAAAATTCAATACCCGACCAAGCGGTATTTTATATACCGTACCCTAAGCCCGTATAAGGGAAAATAAGTTAAAAGTATTTACCTGAGCAAATTATACAAATTTATCCCAGCCGTATAAAATCAGCAAGTGCAAATATCTTTTACTGGGTTCCTAAATCTGGAACGAAGGTTTTAATAACCTATTAGATTCCTAACGGGTCTTTATTTAAGTCTTAACTTAGACCGGTTAGTTTTAAAGAAGGTTTGCGGTTCAAAACGCAAGATTAAGCGAACACCGGATTAGAATGTGATTTAGACCCGACAAGTATGGAGACTTGTATAATATGGGTAAACTAAGCACATTCTGAATTTTGAAGTGAAAATGATAAGGTTTGACTCGTTTCGGTTAATTCATGTAAACTAGTTACATAAACCGTTCCGAACGCGTAAAATGCATAACAGGTAACCAAATGAGTCATGAACATGTTTCACAAGTTAATATGCCTTAAATATGTTGTGATATCAGTAGGATACCTTCCATTATGCCCAAAACGAATTTAAAGTCAATTTAAGCCCCGTATGGGTATTTTGGTTATTTTAAAGATTATAAAAGAGGTAAAATAGCAATCTGAGGTTCTGGTCTAAAATGATCAGTAAAAATATTTATTTTAATAAGTTATATTAGCAAGATATCATATATATGTGAAATTTATCATTTATGACCAAATTATGCACCGTAGGGGCATTTTGGTCATTTCACATATGCTTTAAGGGTCAAATTTGGAAATCTGAGTTCAAAAACTTTTACTTACTGTTAAAGTACAAAAATTTATTCATAACATCAGTAGGTAACAAGCTTTAGGTGCCAAATATGGTTTTAAACCATACTATGCGCCTAAATCGCATAAAAGTCGGTATTTGACAGTATTCGGGTTAAATAAGTAAATCTGAGATTTTGAACAGCCTTTACTATTTAAATAATTTATTTAATATATAAAATCATTAGAAAAAGGTTTGATATGTAAAGGATGTGTAAAACTCATTTTATTAGCAAAAAGGTCATAACCGTCAATTACCGAGTCAATGCAAGAACCCTATGTTATGATCAGTTTAAAAATAATTAAAAATCTTCAAAAATCCCAAAATATTATATTACATCAGTAGGTAAAAAGTTTGGTGTCGAAATTTGGGTTTAAATAGGCTTTATGCTAAATATGCCGTTAAATTAATAAAAAGCTTTTAAATTACGATATTGAGCATAACTCCTTATTTAGACCTCAAAATGATGTCAAATTTTTAGGACAAGTTTATAAATCAGTAATAAAGGTTTTTGTCCTCTCACATTTTCAAAATTCTCGTTTTAATATCAAAAGGGCATAATGGTCAACTTTTAGGCATCTAACGGAAACATGTAATGAACTAGGATCTCTAAGGAACCAAGTTGTACAACCTCAGAGGGTTATACTAACCTATAATATGGTCCTAAAGGAATCCTAAGGCATATCTAAACTAAGCTAAATCGGGTCAGAACTGAAAGTCAAAGCAAAAGTCAATTTTTGCGACTTTCGGTTCCGAACCGAGCCTAAACTCAGAATTGTCGGGTTGAACATGCCTAGACATGTTCAATTAATATTTACCAAGTTATTAAAGTGACAAAACTGATTTTATTTCCTTTACATCATTAGTTATGAATTTTATTTAAAAACCGACTCGTTAGACTTTTATTTTAATTTCTTTGACCCGACAATTAACTAAGCAACCGTGGTAATTAAGAGGTGCCCTTTTGAGGGTTTAATACCTACCTAATTACGATCACGTAGCCCTGTTCGTTGCGAACCATGGCTCGATCGTTTAAAAGTCAAAGCGTTTAACATAAACGCTTGACTTTTTGGCTTTAAACGCCAAATAAAACAAACTAGTCACGAAAGGACACTTACAGAGGGTCCAATGGACTGAAAAGAACTCAATAGAGGTTCCATAATGATCAGGATCCCCTTTGTTTGAGAGCATGAGCAAATTTTGTGTAAAACCAGGTTATAATACCATCTAAGGCCCCTAGAATCGAAATATGAGAGTATGGGAACTAGTTTTAACAAAAACCAGCAACATAAACCAGTTTCTGCAGCCCCTAGAATGCAAAAAAAAAAATATGGTTTTGAGTGTGAAAATCAAAACAAACAGCAATAAAATTGGCTGCTGTTTGTTGTACAGGGGACGCGGCCCGCGTAGATAGCCTTAGTGGGCTTCGCGGCCCGCCTAAACTTGGGCCCAGATCTGCAAGTTTGCAGCAGTTGCAGTTTTGGTCCCTGTCTTTAATCCCGCGCGCGTAAAACAATCTTAACAGCTGCAAACGCTGTTTTAGATGGCCGAGAAGTGCAGCCCAACGGTTCATGGTTCTTGACTCATGTCGGTTCCATAAATATGTATGAGGTTAAGCCATAACAGACCAGATTAGCAGCAACTTTCAGAAGTTACAGTTTTAGTCCCCATAAGCTTGTAAGGCCCTTTTTGACGCGGTTATGGCCCGTTAAGCCATTTTCGAGGCTCTACAATGATTCCTAAACATAGGGAATATAAAACATACTAAAAAATATGTCGGATGTCGGTTCGTTTGGTCGTACGGTCGCGTAGTTCGGCTAATTACGACAAAACATGGACGGACGCGAAAAACGATCCAAATTACACGACGAATGAAATTTTATCATGCCGAACACTAAAATAAAATATTTTAGTGGTAGCATAAATTTTTGGATGTCCGGATATATTCAGAACGTAAGATATGCGCGAAAAGGCAAACTTATGCACTTTTTGACGCTTTTAGTCCCTATTGATTAAATAAGTTTATTTTTGCGCAACAAACACCTCTAAGCCTATTTCTAAGCTATGTAAAGGATATTTAAGTTACGTTTAGCTTATGATCATATTCCGGAAGGTCCGATACCACACGAATCGATAGACTTTTGCTGTTTGACGCAATTAGTCCTTTAATCGCACAAAGTAGCGCGAAATGTCGTTCAATGATATCCAAGCCTTCCATGGCCCATAATGGGTATTCCCAAGCATGTGTTTAATTATTACTATGCTCTCTTTCGCTTAAATGGTCACCAAAAGGCGTAGATTCAAAAGTTGACGCTTTTGGTCCCTCTAATGCGCAAACTTGCGCATATCATCGTTTAATAGCATCGAAGCCTTATCTAATCCATGTTAGGCATTCTTGAGAGTATTATTAAACATCACGATGCTTCGGGTTCGTAAAAAGGTCATTCAGAGGTATAATTAAACATATTGACACTTTTAGTCCCTCTAACTTGCAAAGTTGCGCGTAACTTCACTTATAGGCACAAAAGCTCTTAATGGCCGATGTTAGGCATTCCCGAGAGTGTATTCAATTATAATGAAGCTCTCGGTTTATTAAAAGGTCACTCAGAGAGAGAAATTAACATGTTGACGCTTTTAACCCTTCGACGCGCAAACTTTCAATTAATTACGCAAACGGCTACTCTCGATCATCAAGTGGCTCATTTGAGAATATGATTGCCATGTAACGTTATTCAAAGGCCTATATTAAGCATGTTAACATTTCCAGTCCTTCTATAATCAAAGTTTTGTATTTTTCGCAAAATTAGTCCCTCAAATTCAACGTTTGACTTAATTAGGGTTTATTACACGTGTCAATACATCATTCGACGTGATTTTACGAGGTGTTACATTATGCAACCATAATTTTATTAAATATAACGATGTTATACCCCTTTTAATCCAGTACCCATAACGAACTAATATTGTATGTGTCCGGTTTAACATTAGTAATAACTCTTGTTAAAAGTACTTACATGAAAAACTTCTCCTATGAAAATCGTAAATGAACCCGGTGATGCGCAGAGGCCCTGGCCCGGGATCCGTAGGTTGAATGTAACAACCCTCGGTAAAACCGACACCCTCATAATATGTCTAACACTCTAGTATAATTTAGAATGTTCCAATATGTCTTATATTACACCCCGTATGTGAAAATCAAGCCCGAAACGTGTTATAACATATAAAATAAAATATAAAATCTGATGTTTAAGTTGAGGCGGGACGCGTAGGACCTCACCTCAAGCTCACGCGGGCGGTATGAAGGTGTAGACCGGACTTCACTGATTTCTTTAGTTCAGGCGGGCCGCGTAAGCTTATCGTAACTCTTACGCGGGCCGCTAGAGATCATCAAACGCGGAGACATCCTAGGCCGACACGTGTCAACATCGTGGCGGGTCTACTTGGTGACCGGGACAAGCTATACGTTGACTGGGTGTTGATGCGGGCCGCGTAAGGCTTAGCCTTACCTTACGCGGGCCGCCTGAAAGTCGTATATCAGCACTATAAATAGAACGCATTAGTTTTCGTTTTCCGTCGCTCACAATCTCAATTCTCAAATCTCAAATTCTGTAGAAGAGTTATAATAGTCGGGTATTATACCCCTAATTAGCAAGGTTCTACTCCGTTGTAAGTATTATAACCCCAGTTTCGTAACAGTTACGCTGCCCGATTGATTTAGGGTTCCGTAACAACTGTCATGGTTCTGCCCGACGTAGTTGTTGGAATGCCGTATCGGGGCGGGTATCATCAATATTTTCAAAGGGTTATGATACTAACCAATGTACATTTGTATAAATTATAGATTATATCCAGGAAACCCTTACAAGAAGTCTAAGATAGCAATGTGAGTTTATCATCTTTTTGTTAACCTTTTTAGAATGTTTTACAAAACCTTAATTGTTTACAATGTGATTAAGCGGTGATTGAGTCTTTGTATTCTTCAATTACTGCCGGTATTATGGGGTTTTGTATATAAAATTTATTACTACGAGTAGTAGTATTAAGTCGGAATGACAGTACATTACCATTGGACGACGAGTTAGCCAATGGGTAATTTGACCATAGCCACAGATCCGGTCGAGTGGCAAATACTGAATGAGTAATTGTGTAGAAATAAACAATGTGATCGCTCTCAATACTGTTTTAGTTGATAAAATGTTTCTTGATTAAACTGGGATTCACTCACCAGTATTTCCGACTGACAAATGTTTTTAAAACGCGTTACAGGTAACACAATATAAACAGCCAATTAGTGAAAAGCCAGCTGGAGAGCACTGAAGGCTTGGGAAAAATGTGGCTATAAAAGTTACCTAATAAACGATGTTTTAAATTCAATAAAATAGGGTTTGTCCCTATAAATGTATTGTAATAAGAAACTTGGGTTTTGCCCATGTTATTATTAATATCAAATATGGTGGTTTTACTCTGATAAACATTTCCTAACTACGGTCCTGATGTAAATTCCGCTGCGAGATTTAAACAACTGACACCACCAAACTCTGAGCTCGCGTCCGCCTGTTCCCGGGACAGATAAGGGATCGGGGGTTGCGACAGAAGGTGGTATCAGAGCCTAGCCACTGGTCTGAGCCAAAGAAGTGTTCTGCTGACACTTAAATTCTATATTTTGTTAGGAAATAAATTATGGAAATACATGCATAACTGTATTTATTTGTTATGTGTTATTTGACTATTTGTTAGTTGATAGTATGAGTGATCAAGGACCCTCAGACATGAGTCGTCAGTTGTCTGATTCCCCTAAGAGTGAAGGTACCTCTTCACAGCCTGCCCTTTCTGGGTATTCTGCTGATCAGGAAGAAGGAGTGTTTGCTTTTAGAGCTCAGGCAGAAGAGTCATTCCCTCATAAGAAACGAGGATGGTTCAGTAAGGAAGCCTTTGCTCATAGGAAAAGAATTTGAAAGTTGCAACAGCAAAGAGTTTTAGCAGCCGCTAAGCGGAAGACTGATGCCCATACACATGATATGCTTAATAGAAGCCTAGCCAATTTCCATATCCTAGCTACAACTGCTGCTGACCCAAGTCTGGAACAACTAGTAGCCCCGCAACCACAAAACCCAGACCAACCCATGGAGATAGAAAACCCAGAAAACCAAGTGGAGATGCATGACTTTAACCCAGAAGAAATCCCTAGAATACCTGCACCAAACCCCCTAGACCCAAATTATGACCCCTGGTGGGACGATAATAGGGACTTTGTGCAACGTTATCCTATCCATGAAGACACACCCATACAGAACATATGAGCCTACCCAGGTATGGACCCTTTAGATCCCTATTACCATGATGAATATATTAGGGAGATTTTAGAGGATCCTTACCAATTTCAGGAACTTTCACCCCCATATCAGGAACCTGCACCCCCAATGAGTGCAGAAAACATGCAAGAACTTAGGACTTTCGGGGAGGAAATTTTAGAAAGTAGTGAGAGAATGCGTCAGGTGGGAGAGCATCTCGTATGGAAATACGATGAGCGCAATATGGATTTTTGGATAAATCCATATCCGTGATGTGATGGCAGGAGACGGTAGTAGTAATAGTAAAATATAATAAAAATAAAATAAAATATGTGTGTACGGATGCATAGTACTATTAGTGTAATTTTCTTTCCGTTGGTATTGTAATCTTTATTTCAGTACTAGTGTGTAATAGACGCATAGTATATGAAAATAGAGTACAAGTCGCAATGATCGACGTTTTTGGCTAGATTGCGTGTCATGTGAATTACGATATTATCTATTATCTTGTGATATTAATATGGGATAAATGTTTAAAATTCAGATGGCCGACGAAGGAAATCAAGGAAATCTGAATAATGATAACCAGAGTAACATTAACGTGGTTAATGAGAATCCAAGCATCAATAACAATAACAATCAAATGGATAATAGTGCTATCCAACACATAGTAGCACAAGGAATTATAGATGCAATGCCATTTATTCTTCAAACTGTTAAGGATGCTGATAATAAAAGTAAGCATAGCAGTAAGCGACCAAGCGAACCAGAAAACAGCGTGAACAATGGACCTGTACTTCAAATGCCTATTCCCAAAAGAAGAAGAACCATGCCTTATGGTTGTTCTTATAAAGAATTCTGGTCTTGTAAACCAATGGAATTCTCAGGCAACGAAGGGGCCATTGCAACCTTACGCTGGATAGAGAAGACTGAGGCAGTCTTAAGGATAAGCAAGTGTGCTGAAGAAGATAAGATACTGTTTGCTTCTAATCTGTTTAAGAATGCAGCACTAGAATGGTGGAACACAATCCTCCAAACAAAAGGAAGTGATAGAACTTACAATATGGAATGGGAAGAATTTAAGGACAAGGTAGAAAGGAAATTCTGCCCAACTAATGAAAAGGAACAAATAGCAAACAGATTCCTAAACCTTAGGATGACTGGTGTGGATAGTAAGGGATACACTAAAATATTCTTTGAATATGCCAGAATAGTGCCAACTCTTGCTTCACCAGAACCAGTGTTAATCTCCCGTTATATTTGGGGATTAATTGGAGAAATAAGACACGTAGTCAAGGCAGCTAAACCTCAAACTATAGAGGAATCAGTAGAACTAGCAAATACCTTGACAGATGAATTAGTCCGTACCCAAGAAGAGGATCAAAGAAGGAACCTAACCCAAAAGCTCACACAAGAATTTCGTTCTGGAAATTCTAACCGTGGGAAAAATATAGGTTCTACCTCTGCACCCTACTGTAGGTATTGCAAAAGAAAGCATTCCGGAAGATGCTCCATATATTGTAACTTTTGCAAAATATCGGGACACAAGGAAGAAAACTGCAGGAAGAAAGCTAACAGCAGGGTATGTTACAATTGCGGAGAACAAGGTCATATTAAGCTAAATTGTCCAAAATTAGCTCCAGCTCCAGACAACAAGAATACTAAAAATGCTAGAGCATTTGTTCTGACTGCAGATGAAGCCAAGATGATTCCAGATGTTATAGCTGGTACGTTTTTAGTTAATGATGTTTTTGCTAAAGTATTATTTGACTCTGGTGCAAACCAAAGTTTTATTAATACATCATTTTGCAAATTTCTAAATCAGTCATTAACTAAACTACCACAAGAATGCTTAGTGAGACAGCCAATGGAGAAACCGTTAGAATTTCTGAAATCTTGCAGGGAGCAAGCATAGAAATTTTAAATCAAAAGTTTATTGCAAATCTTTATCCCATGAATCTGGCAGGATTCGATGTTGTTTTAGGAATGGATTGGTTAATAGCCAATAAAGCCAGTATTTTATGTGATCAAAAGTCAATTCAAGTAAATTCACCAAAAGGTAAAACGATCACAATTAAAGGAGATAAAATCTCTAGGTCCACTAAATTCATCTCTGTGATGAAAACTGCAATTATATAAGAAAAGGTTCTATAGTGTATTTGATTTCTATAATCACTAACACTAAAGGAAAGGATTTAAAAGATATACCAGTAGTATCGCAGTTTTCAGATGTATTTCCAGAAGAATTGCCAAGGCAACCTCCAGACAGAGAAGTTGAATTCAGAATCCATTTAATACCAGGAACATCACCGATTGCCAAAGCACCTTATCGGTTGGCACCTGCAGAAATGTAAGAATTGAAGAAACAATTAGACGAATTGTTAGAGAAAGGATTTATATAACCGAGTTCGTCGCCATGGGGAGCGCCGATATTGTTTGTTAAAAAGAAGGACGGATCAATGCGTATGTGCATTGACTACCGTGAATTAAACAAAGTCACGATTAAGAATCGGTATCCATTACCGAGAATCGATGATCTGTTTGATCAACTGCAAGGAGCTCGATTTTTCTCTAAAATCGATTTAAGGTCAGGATATCATCAATTAAAGGTACAGGAAGAGGACATTCTTAAGACCGCTTTTAGAACAAGGTATGGCCATTATGAATTTACTGTCATGCCATTTGGTTTAACCAATGCCCCAGCTGCATTTATGGACATGATGAACCGAATATGTAAGCCATATTTGGATAAATTCATAATTGTTTTCATAGATGATATTCTAATTTATTCTAAGAATAAAGAGGATCATGCAAAGCATTTGCACGCACTTTTAAGTTTGTTAAGAAAGGAAAAGCTTTATGCTAAATTCTCTAAATGCGAATTTTGGTTAGAACAGGTACAATTCCTTGGACATTTAGTTAACCATGAAGGAATTCATGTAGATCCAACAAATATCGAGGCAATTACTAAATGGAAAATCCCTGAGTCACCAACCGAGGTTAGAAGTTTCTTAGGATTGGCCGGTTATTATAGAAGATTTATTCGAGATTTCTCTAGAATAGCCATTCCCTTAACTAAGCTAACATGTAAATCTGTTAAGTTTGAATGGGGAGTAAAACAAGAAGAAGCCTTTAGAATTCTTAAGCAAAGATTAACTCATACACCCATATTAGCATTACCAGAAGGAACTGAAGACTTTGTAGTCTACTGTGATGCTTCTAAATTAGGCTATGGATGTGTATTAATGCAACGACAAAAGGTTATAGCTTATGCATCTAGACAACTTAAGAATCATGAAGAGAATTATTCAACTCATGATTTAGAATTAGGAGCTATAATTTTTGCTCTTAAGATTTGGAGACATTACCTTTATGGTAGTAAGTTTACCATATTCACTGATCATAAGAGTTTAAGGTATATCTTCAAGCAAAAGGAGTTGAATATGAGACTAAGACACTGGATGGAGATGCTTAGTGACTATGATTGTGATATCCAGTATCATGAAGGAAAAGCAAATGTAGTGGCAGATGCTTTAAGTCGAAAGTATCATGAAAAGCCAAAAATGGTACGTTCTCTTAAATTAAATCTGCAAGTAGATTTAAATGATCAGATAAGAGAAGCACAAGAATCAGTAATCAAGGATGATTCTGAAAAATTAAAAGGTATGCTAAAAGAATTGGAACAAGGAATAGATGGAATTTGGAGATTCCATGAAAAGAGAATGTGGATACCTAAATTAGGAAACTTGCGTAATCGTATATTAGAAGAAGCCCATAAGTCTAAGTATACGATGCATCTAGGAAATGACAAAATGTACCAGGATTTAAGGAAAAATTTCTGGTGGATAGGAATGAAAAAGGACATAGCAACCTATGTTTCTAAATGTTTAACTTGTTCACAAGTCAAAGCTGAACACCAGAAACCCTCAGGTTTGTTACAGCAATTAGAAATGCCGGTGTGGAAATGGGAATTGATAACAATGGATTTTGTTACTAAATTACCCAAAACAAAGAAAGGTAATGATACAATCTGGGTGATTGTAGATAGACTAACCAAGTCAGCTCATTTCCTACCAATGAGAGAAACTTTTAGTATGGAACAATTAGCTAAATTATATGTAAATGAAATTGTTTCTTTACATGGCATTCCTTTATCAATTGTTTCTGATAGAGATAGCCGATTTACCTCTCATTTTTTGGTCAAGTTTCCAAAAGGCAATGGGAACCAAGTTAAAATTAAGTACAGCTTATCATCCTCAAACGGACGGACAAAGCGAAAGAACAATTCAAACAATGGAAGATATGCTTAGAGCTTGTGTAATTGATTTCGGAGGTAATTGGGACGATCACTTACCTTTAATAGAATTTTCTTATAATAATAGTTATCACACAAGTATCAATGCTGCACCATTCGAAGCACTTTATGGACGAAAGTGTCGAACCCCAGTCTGTTGGGCAGAAATTGGGGAAAAGCAACTATCTGGACCTGAGATAGTACAAGAAACAACCGACAAGATTATTCAAGTCAAGGAACGACTGAAAGCAGCTCGTGATCGACAGAAGAGTTATGCTGATAACCGACGTAAACCCTTGGAGTTTCAAGTAGGAGATAAGGTATTATTAAAAGTCTCTCATTGGAAAGGAATAGTAAGATTCATCAAATGGGGAAAGCTAAGTCCCAGGTATGTTGGACCTTTTGAGATTATTAGAAGAATAGGACCAGTAGCCTATCAGCTACAACTGCCAGAGGAAATGGCAGGAATACATGATGTGTTTCATGTATCTAATCTCAAAAAGTGTTTAGCTGATGAATCACTGATAGTTCCTCTTAAGGATATAGAGGTAAATGAACAACTCAAGTTTGTAGAAAGGCCTCTACAGATTGAAGACATGAAAATCAAGAATCTCAAACATAAAAGACTAGTTCTAATCAAAGTAAAGTGGGACTCCAAAAGAGGACCTGAGTACACATGGGAACTTGAATCTGAAATGAAAAGAAAATATCCGCACTTATTCCAGTAGATCTCGAGGACGAGCTCTAAAACAAGGTGGGGAGGATGTAACAACCCTCGGTAAAACCGACACCCTCATAATATATCTAACACTCTAGTATAATTTAGAATGTTCCAATATGTCTTATATTACACCCCGTATGTGAAAACCGAGCCCAAAACGTGTTATAACATATAAAATAAAATATAAAATCTGATGTTTAAGTTGAGGCGGGCCGCGTAGGACCTCACCTCAAGCTCACGCGGGCGGTATGAAGATGTAGACCGGACTTCAGTGATTTCTTTAGTTCAGGCGGGCCGCGTAAGCTTATCGTAACTCTTACGCGGGCCGCTAGAGATCATCAAACGCGGAGACATCCTAGGCCGACACGTGTCAACATCGTTGCAGATCTACTTGGTGACCGGGACAAGCTATACGTTAACTGGGTGTTGACGCAGGCCGCGTAAGGCTTAGCCTTACCTTACGCGGGCCGCCTGAAAGTCGTATATCAGCACTATAAATAGAACGCATCAGTTTTCGTTTTCCGTCGCTCACAATCTCAATTCTCAAATCACAAATTCTGTAGAAGAGTTATAATAGTCGGGTATTATACCCCTAATTAGCAAGGTTCTGCTCCGTTGTAAGTATTATAACCCCAGTTTCGTAACAGTTACGCTGCCCGATTGATTTAGGGTTCCGTAACAACTGTCGTGGTTCTGCCCGACGTAGTTGTTGGAATGCCGTCTCGGGGAGGGTATCATCAATATTTTCAAAGGGTTATGATACTAACCAATGTACATTTGTATAAATTATAGATTATATCCAGGAAACCCTTACAGATCCGGTCGAGTGGCAACCCTTACAGAGTAGTATTAAGTCGGAATAACAGTACATTACCATTGGACGAAGAGTTAGCCAATGGGTAATTTGACCATAGCCACAGATCCGGTCGAGTGGCAAATACTGAATGAGTAATTGTGTAGAAATAAACAATGTGATCGCTCTCAATACTGTTTTAATTGATAAAATGTTTCTTGATTAAACTGGGATTCACTCACCAGTATTTCCGACTGACAAATGTTTTTAAAACGCGTTACAGGTAACACAATGTGAACAGCCAATTAGTGAAAAGCCAGCTGGAGAGCACTGAAGGCTTGGGAAAAATGTGGCTATAAAAGTTACCTAATAAACGATGTTTTAAATTCAATAAAATAGGGTTTGTCCCTATAAATGTATTGTAATAAGAAACTTGGGTTTTGCCCATGTTATTATTAATATCAAATATGGTGGTTTTACTCTGATAAACATTTCCTAACTACGGTCCTGATGTAAATTCCGCTACGAGATTTAAACAACTGATACCACCAAACTCTGAGCTCGCGTCCGCCCGTTCCCGGGACAGATAAGGGATCGGGGGTTGCGACATTGAATCATCTTGTTGCAGCGTATGAACACTCACATATGAGTCTCCATGCGGTCCGTGTCTATCCCTAGACGTGGGATGTGGTGGAGGTAGTGTCTCGTATTGAAGAATACGCGGCGCGGGTGTGAATGGGACTGGCGTAGGCCCTCCGACCTGCTGCATGCCCACGCAGCCTGTGCGTAGGCTGTGTTCAAGAGAGCCTGCTGTTGTAAGTACCAGGAGTGGAGATCGACTCCTGGTGGTAAAATTGGTGTAAATTGGGGAAACTCCGGCATATTCGCCGAGAGATTACCCATGTGTGCGGATGTGCCAATAGCGGTGGGCGCCAAATGATGAAGCAGTGGATAATCTAGGGATTAATCCACGGGTCGAGCTTCGTCAAGTTGGGTTAATCCCTTCTTTCCTCGATCGATGGCCGGGTCGTCCTCTAATCCGTTTTCTGCACAAGGAAACACACCGTGACTCGTAACAAGGAGGATGGGGTGGGGGTTGCTCCTTGTTATCACTCTTCGGCGTGAGAATAAGTATTTGCTTGTGAGCAAGATAATTATTTAAGTAGTGTGTGTGAGAGAGCGGATTTAGCGTTACCTCAAACCTGGTTCAGGATGGGTATTTATAGCCAAAGAAGACCTGACTGACAACGCGTAGCCTTTTGTAGGTGTGTCAAGAGCGCAGGTCACGCAAGCGTTGGGCGCATCCGGAGGTGATGTCACATCCTGCTGGTGTTGTCAGTCTGTCTACCAGCCTTTATGCATGTGGGCTGGACAGCTGCGCATTGGGCGGTCAGCTGACTGCTGCTGTCAGTGCCCGGGCAGACCACTTGCTGGTTTGGTCCTTGAAGTCAAAGTGTCAGTTCCACTTGTCTTTGACAATAGGATGCGGTTTGGACCGCATCGCTATGTGCGGTAACCGCAGTGATTACCGCAAGCCTTGTATGTTGACGAAAATATCCATTTTCATACATAAGATGAGTCTTCTCATATTTCCTCAAGTAGGAAAACAAACTGCATCCGCTCGTGCCCGCGCGACCGCATGTGAGTCCTTGTCGATGGGGGCAATGAACAGGGTGATGGTCACTCGCGCCCAAGCCTAGTGCGAGATTTGAGACCATACCCCTTTAGAGCTCTAACCCTTCGACTTCGTTTTGGTACAAAATGGATATATAGCGTTGTTTGTCGATATGCAAAGTAAGTCCAGTAATGGGTTCGTTTGTTTCTGGCCCTTTATACTTCGCTACCCGAAGAAGATGTTACGTGTTGTTCATATGATCATTCGAGTATTGTGGAGCCCCAAACTCTCCAAGATAATCTTTCTAACCATTCGATCCAACCAATATAACTTGTTGGAGATACTCAGAATGCTTTTACTACAAAAAAAATCAATTATACGATCGCTAAAACTATTAGTAAAATATTAGAGTTCTAAATGAAAAACATGTGTGTGACACCTGTGATAAAAGCAGAACATTTTAGTTAGGGTCATTGTAATTAGGGCAGCAAATGAACCAAACATGTGGTGAGAAGTTCGTGAACCGTTCAGCGGGAAGTTCGTTTGTGTTTGTTCGTTTATTAATCAAACGAACACTAACAAGAAATTTCGTTAACATGAACAGAAGTTGTATTTGTTTATTGATGTTCGTGAATGTTCGGTAATGTTTTCGTTTGTGTCGATAGTTCATTAGTGTTTTTTGTTTTTATATTTTGTTTAAATACTTCAAATTTGCAACACATAAAATTTTTAATAAGTGTCATCGTATTAAATATTTTGTTCATGAACGTTTGTTTGTGTTCGTTTGTTTCCATTTGTGTTTATGAATGCTTGTTTGTGTTCATTTGTTTCCATTTGTATTCATGAACATTAATTTGTGCTCATTTGTGTACATCAATGTACGTTTTCATTCGTTACCCGAAGTTATCAAACAAACACAAACGAACACGAACAAGTTTATTTCCTTAACAAACGAACACGAACATAAAATCTCGTTCATTAAGTATTCATTAACAGATCGTGAACACATATATTTCTTAACAAACGAACACGAACGATGTCTTGTTCTTGTTCCTTCGATTCGTTTGCAGCCCTAATCATAATTATCCACTTCTCTCATGTGCTACTTTAAAAAAAAACTTAGATTTTATATATAAAAACCCAACAAATTCTAATGGCAAGAGAGTCAGCGGACCCTCGTGACTCTCCTTGATACTTCCGCCTAAAACAAATCTCGACATACCTGAATTCAGGGTTGTCGTTGGCCCAAAAGAAGTCGGTGAAGGCTTGAACTTCTTCGACGACTTGAGCATTTGGAATGGCCATGCTTTCATAGAGAGGCATGGTCGTAGAGTGGCCGATGTAGCCGTGGAATGGTTTATCGGATACGCTTTTCAGTTTGGTTTCTAAAGGGAAATCAAATAGTTGATCCAATGAACTAAACAAAGAATTACAAAACTCTTGTGACATCCCTGCCATGGATGCTCTAAAGAAACCATATTCAAGTAAGTTGATAATATACCACCAGTTGATGTCTTTTAGTTGGGAAAGCCAAAAAGGATCTAATACCTATTTGTCTTCAAGTAAGTTTGTAGATAAGTAGATCCCTCGTTTGTCACAATTTGTTTGTACTGATCACACTATATTGTATAATCATAAACTCACTAGGCAACAACTGAATCCATAGTTACATTTACCCAATCTCCTTTTAAAATTTACTAAAATGGCTATAATTACAATAGTGTAGGTTTAGTAATTTTCAATTTATATGTGAGAACCAACACAACATTTTGTTGAAAAGACATAATTGTTTGTGAAAGAGTGTGTCGGCAGTTTTAGAAATTGAGAGTCATTCAGCTACCATCAATAGTAACTTGTGTCCGAAGGAACGCCTGCATATGTGCATCGATACTTAAGTAGACTACTATTCTTCGCTAATCCATGGTTAGTGTTTGCCACCTAGTTAGTGTTGATACGAGATACTAGTGATAGCCTAAGTTACTCTGGATCACACTTGCTAGTTAGTATTGATTCGGATACTAGTGATAGCCTAAGTTACTCCCGATCGCACTTGCTAGCAACAACATATATGTTGTTAATGAAATTTGCCTTTCATGGGCCAATTTCTATTTAATAATTAGTTCCAACTCATGCTAGTAGTAACTAATGGGGTGATGAACAGGGGCTTGCGCCCCATGAACACTAGTTCACAGGTGTCGAAGATAAGAACAGTCTTGAATAAGTGTGCACTTCACGCCTCATAACTTGATAACACTAAAACTCAATAACACATAATATGGTAGCTTGGACATGCATTTTCCATATCTTTTTAAGAATAGTCTGAGGTACACCAACCATGGGCGAAGCTTTTAAGGGGCGAGAGGGACGGCCGACCTCCCGAACGTTTCGCTCATAGTAGAGAGTATTTAGTTTTTGTATAAAATTTTTGGGTATATACGTTTTCGACCCCCCCCCCCCCCCCGGTTTTATAGAATTTTTTAGGTCCGGTGACTTCCACCCCCCGGTCGGAAATCTCAAGCTTCGTCACTGACACCAACAGTTATTCAGTATCCCATTGGGTGAAAAACTATTATCCGTATCGCTTCCTCGGCATCAAAATCTTGCCATTAGATGCAAAGGGGGCTTATGCCCATTATAGTTGACAATGACCGGGACATCGTCGTCTCTGTCATAATCATCTTCCTGCCCACTTAAAGTAGACCGGAGCATTTAATGCTCATTTAATTCATTTAAAATTATCACGTATTAAATACTTACTGCGAGTTTGTTTCCCCGGTTATGTTTTATTCTTCACGGGTTCCCCCACATGGATGGGCCTGCCCGGATGGACCAGTTTCCTAAACATGAGGTATCTTTATAAATCTATATATATATATAATAAACAAACAAAGTGTGGGACACGTGGCACTACATTGTGCAACCTCAGTAGATTTTTGGCGGGAAAATTAGAGAAATGTGATGTTTCTACACGGGATTCGCGAATGGTATCCAAACCCGCATGTATTGACCCGGGTATATAAGGAACTAAAAAACCCTAATTTGTGAAACTTGTCATTCTTTTCTACCGTAGTCTCTCAACCCTAACCAATTTTCAACGCCGTTTGTCCCTGATTCTTCATCAGACTTGCATCATCAACCTCTTAATTCGAAAATTCTGTTCGTGTCATTTGTTCGATGAACGTGTTTACGAGATTGAGCGTTTGATTCTGATTCTTTTGTGGTTTTATAACATGAAACAGTGGAGATTTAAGGAATTTTGGGGGTTTGAGAAGCTAGGGTTTGTGGTTTTGGTATGCATTTCATCTTCAGATCTGCTGTTGCTTTGGTTAATCTAATCTTGGGAAACCCGTTTCTGTATCTCATTTCATTTAGGTACGATTATTCTTCATATATTGTTTTTTTGGTAAATCTTGATGAATGGGAAGATTGGTAAAGACTGTTAATGTGGTGTTTTCGGTTATTCTTCATACCCGCTTTGTTTGACCCGGGTATATATACTCCTTAATTAACCTAATTTTCTAGATCCCTCATTCGTTTCATCAACAATCCGCTGCTGTGCAAAACCCTAGAACATGCGAACTATTCAGATCTTGAATCCCAAAAATCATCATTTGTCTCATCCAGGTTTCTTTTTGATATTTCACTGATTGTTTTTTCTTCAATCATTTGTCTAAAGCTTCTTAGCATAGTGTTATCAGTGTAGATAGAGCGGTGCAGGTAAGAAAGTAGTGGATGTTGCATTCAAGGCATCAAAATCAATCCATTGGGATGGTATGGCGAAAATGATCATCTCCGATGAAGCTCGCAAGGAGTTTTCTTCATTCCGTCGTGCTTTTGAGGAAGTCAACTCAACTCTCCAGACCAAATTTAGTCAGGTATCGTTATCAATCGCTTGTATTTCTCCGATTCTATTGATATGTTTGTGTACGTATTGAATCTGTTGATGTTGATGCGTTTGAGCGATGCGGATCTACGTTTAATTAGTTAGTTAACGTTTTATTTTATGAATCCAAAACATTCGGGTTAAGGTTTCATACTGAATTGATTATTAGGTTTATCTCTATGTATCCGAGTCTATGGATATGTTTGTGTACATATTGAATCTGTTGTTGTTAATGCGTTATACGATGAGTGGCATTCTCACAGTGTTCTTCTGTGGAATTGTTATGTCCCATTACACTTGGCATAATGTCACCGAGAAATCCAGAGTAACAACCAAGTACGTTTATTCTTCAAGTTAGTACCATTATTTTTATTGCTAATGTATCCTCACCAAACTTAATAAGTTCATTTGTATCTACTTGCCAATATTTGCAGGCACGCCTTTGCAACATTTTCGTTTATTGCAGAGTTGTTTATCTTCCTTTACGTCGATATGGATGCTTTAGATATTGAAAAATGGAGCTTTGTGAAAGACAGGTACGATGACGATCCATCTATTATTCGTCCATTGTTGCTTATTTACTAACCTTTTGTTATCTTAGCTTATTTGCTAATTGGGCGTAAAGAATGCAAGTTTAACATGTTGGTGGTTGTTTTTGGTTTGGACATCAGTTGAAGTGAGTGCAATTCTATTGGGCTTGGTGTTGGTTGGAAGAGCAGCCTTTGTCTTCCCCTTGTCTTTTTTATCCAATTTAACCAAAATGGCCCAACACGAGAAAATTGATTTTTGGCAGCAAGTATGTTCTTACTCTACTGTAAACATGGCAAAGTTGACCCATTTACTTATACATGGGTTGATTTGGGTTTTACACTTTTACGTTTTATGTCCAATTGGTCAATAAAAATTTTTAGCTAACTTGTCGTCACTTTTTTTCAAGGTTTTAATATGGTGGGCTGGTCTTATGAGAGGTACAGTGTCTATGGCTCTTGCTTATAACCAGGTTGGTACTTCGTTCTTTTATTTACCTTATCAATATATTAAGATCATAAACTTTTTTATTCATACATTTTTATTTTATGCAATTGTTTCACTTATTAATGTTTGCTATATTAAATGATTATAAGTGGGATGTAAATGGCATCCCCTAGGTAATGACAGAGATAGGGTTTTCTACACTACAAATGTTACAAGTTATTTGAATATACTATTACCATTACAAATATTATTATTATTATTATTATTATTATTATTATTATTACTTTTATTTAAACACTACAGAAAAGTATTAAGTTATGTCTTCTATCATGCAGTTTACCAAGGAAGGTCACACAACAATGCCTGGGGATGCAATCATGATTACAAGCACCATCACTGTTGTCCTGTTCAGCACAATGGTAAGATATCTTTTTTTTAATTTACAAATAAACGGATCTAGGTTAAATACTTTTAGTATTAACGATAGAAAAATTACATAAGAATGGCAGGTAAACGGGCAACTGCACCTATTGCCCTGGGGATTATCCTAGCCCACCCCCGGAGTAGGACACCTGTTTGGGTGACTTGTATAGCGTCGCTTGGATGGAAGATTGGTATGTTAAATCACTAAAATACCCTTTTATTAGTTTCGGAAGGAAATAAAAAATATTAGCCTTTTTTTATAACATGCAATTTAGTGTGAAACTCTTGTAATTGATTCTATTCATGCTTACAGTGATGTTCACAACCTGTGAACAGAAACTATCAAGCAGCAGTATAAACTCGTAAGAACTATACTAGCCGAGTTCGGTTTCTTGAAATCACAAATGCAAAACATTTTTGAAGTTGTCTAGCTTTTGAAGTTCCTTTTTCCATTAAAACAACTTATTCATTTGGTGCCGTTGGTTTTTTAATTTTTGCAGGTTAATGAAAGAACTTTAAGTGGCAACTATTATTATGGATCCCATGTGATGCAATATGGGGACTTGCCACTCAGCACAGATAAACTTTACGTGTATATGGGTACAAACCCTGCGAACAAAAATTTCACTTTTAAAGAAGAAAACTCCCTATTTCGATCACCAAAAGCTGTTAATCAGCGTGACGCTGATCTTTTACATTTCTGGCATAAGGTGTGTCCAACTCTTTCCTTCTTTCTTCATCATTCACTGTATTAATCTCAAAATTTTCTGCCCGTTTACTTATAACTGGTTCAATTTGGGTCATGTTTTACCTGTAACTGGCCGGCTTTAAAGGGGGAATGAATCTCCTAAATTGTCTTACTAAAACGTTTTGATTTTTTGTAATCATATTGGGCCAATTTTATAATAAAATTTAAGAAAATGATAATAAGAATAAGCTTGCGGTTCAGCCCAACCGGTCAACCTGTCTTGACACACTTCAAAACTGATTGTTTTTTGACCCATTACCCAATCTGCTGGATTCTCTATCTTGACAACTTTAAGTTAATTTTTTTTGTGATAGTACCGGAAGGCTCCAGAAGTTTCTGATAAGAAAACCGAAGCTCAGGAAAAGCATACGGAAGCCATGTCTCATAGAAAGCACATAGACAGTAGTATACAGCTCATTGGCAAGATTTTGTTTGGATTGGAAAGGGTCCTGAGGTGCTATACGTTTATTTCCATGTTAATTAGCTCAACTATTTTTTGAAAATTTTCTACTAATGAAACAGGAATTCTTTAAAATTTTCTACGGGTCCCCAAACTCTAGCGGAAGTTCACTTCTGCCATTTGGGAGGCATTCAGTTATTCGCCGACGCCCGAAAACAATTATAGCGTAAAATCAGAGTCGTTAGGGTCAGCCCCATTGCCACCGATTGGACCATGTACTATCGAACCGGGTAGCTTCGGTGGTCTTGGGATGAGTTCTGATTCGGGTCGTTTTAGTCATGACGTTAGCAAAAAGCCTGATAACTCGCCTATGAATTTGGGTCATCGACGCGTTCATTTGGAAATTCTGACCCTATCTGATGATGTATACAGAACGAAGCTATGATTTAAAACTTATCGATACTATCGTAAGGTTATTTTTTTAATCTTACTTTCCACATGCAAGGGCTTATAAAGTCATCTAATTTGAAATTGTTGGATGTTGCAACTTTAAGAGTTGTATTATTAAATATTTGACTATTTCATTATTCGCTGTATTGTTATCTCATGTGTGTGTATTGCAGTTCTAGGATGCTTAATTTTATAGAGTTGTCATTAGTCGGTGGCAAAGGTGCTTGGATGGCATATCTGAAAGCATTTTCTTATAATTTCATTTCACTCATGTTGTCTCATTCAAATATGATTTACTGTTCATTTATACACTGTTTAGTCATATTATTTTTTTTGTTTTCACTTTTCAGTCATGTGTGAACGGCTCAATATCAACTTTTCCAAATGCCACTGTAAGAGCTTTTGCTCCAACATTTCTTCCCAGTTAGGATTTTGTGCTGTTGATATGAACTACAATGAATCAATAGGTGTGCTCAAGTTTTCAATTTCTACCCGTTTAATTCTTATGTATTTTTCTTTACAATTTATACTCACTTTGTAAAGATGTAATTTGACGTGTACGAGGTTAAATTGAACTGAACTGTTTAAATCTCAAACTGTTTATTTTCATCGGTTTGTGATCACTCTTGTAATGTGTTCAAGTGGATTTAAATCTTTACAACATCTTCAGTTTAAATCTCAAACCGTTTAGTTGTTTGTATCCATTCTTTTTGTACAGGTCTGCAATAACCGGACCAATTGGAAAGCAATGTGCTAATGAAAGTGTTTAGGAATTGTTTAGTATATTGGCGAGTCAGTTTTTACGCTTTGGACTGACCTTTTCCTCTTTTTATTTGGAATTGTTATAGTTCAATGAGAGTTGTCGGAGTGGGAGTTCAAAAGCTATCTTGGATGGCACGAGCATGTAAGTTTCATCGCCTTATCTTCACATCATTTGAATTTATGTTTTAAAATTGTTATTACCATGTATATTTTTTAATTTATTTGTGGCAGGCTGATGGTTGATTATTTTGTGGGCTCCATGTCGACAGTGGGTGGGTTAAAGGAGTAACAAATAAGCCGTTCGAGAAGTGTAGCTTGAGTGTACGCATCTCCCTAAACCAAAACTGAGTCCTTTGTGATATTCGACCCTCTTGGAAATGCCGGATAACTGTAGCTCTAGCACAAAGTGGCCTATTGGTAAGGTGTTTTTGTCCACATAGTTTACAACAGATTAACACAACTGACGGTAGTACAAAGTCTTGATATTTGTTTATTTTTTGTATCCTCCAACTTATTTGCACCCCCTTAACATAACCGCAATGGCATGCCCTGCCCTTTTTCTTTGCCCTCTCGCCATAACCGAAACCAATTTATATTATATTATATTTTTTATTCAATATGTATTATGTCATAAGTTAAATTAGGTGTTTTTTTGTATTAAATGTTAATTTAAGTCTACTAATTTGCTGAAAAAAATATAAAAAATCGGGTTGATCGAGGCAGGTTCGGGTCAACATGTGAATATTCGGGTCGTGTTTGGGTTCATATGTATGGCAAGATTTTTGGGTTGGGTTGAACCTGCAAACATGACCCGTTTAGCACCCCTATTTAACATGCAATGAAATGAAACTTAAAAGTGTGTTATTATATATGCATTCAGTTGCTATTGCGTTTTATTTTCTGTTTCAGTAAGGTAAGTAGCCTGCAACTTCTTGATTTTTGAGGTAGAAACTTGATAATATTTAAAATATTTAATGCCAATTATGAACTTTTGGTAGTTCGTGAGGCTTGCACATCTTATTCGTATGGATCTAATATATAAATAAGTCCAGTCAACAGGTATGCACTCAATTTTTTTTTTCATTTTATATATATATTTTTTAACCATGTGAACCAGTTACCATACTCATGGACTCCAGCGATACCCAGCTAAACCAATTACATTGGGCGGATGGCCTCTCTTTTTGTTTGTGTAAATGCAGTGGTTTGTGTGGCTAAACATATTATATGCCGCCAGCCCAGATTCAGAAGCGCAAACATCGGTCTAAGGACAGATTCTACACCAATAAGCTCGATTGATACCATGAGACTATCATAAGTTTGTGTGGCTGCTATAACCGGTTGTGCTCTATAAGAGTGTTAGATTGATTCAAGTTTCGCGTGTATAGTTTTGAGAAATTATATGGCTCAGAAACTTCCGATACAATATATGAATGTTCTGTGTTTTTTGCAATTCAATATTTTGCGATATATGTGCTTTTTTGCGATTTTTGCGATATGTAGGCATTACTTCAAGAACACACAAGGTCTTATTTTTGTGGTTGATAGCAATGATAGGGACAAAGATGCAAGAGATGAAGGGGCATAAAGGGGTCTAATCTTTGTTTGACGATAATGGAATCTTAAAAAAATAGCTTATTTTGGGTTGGCAAATTTCTTTAATCATAGCCAAACAGTGCCATTGACCAGTCGGGTAGTGACTTTTGTATCGAGCACTAGAATTACTATTCAGAGAAACTCATTATGGAGTGTAGGATGTATCTTTGGAGAAATGTATGCTAGCAAGCCTATTATGCCTGCTTGAACAGAGGTACTGAACTTTAAAATATAAATCAGATTAAAAAAGCGTTATTATGATAGGATTATTTAGACGAAAAACGCCCTTCAAGCTCTCTCTATCAAACACTCATTTTTATGGACATAATCTTGTATGTTTTTCGTGAAAATATTTAATTAAATTACCAATTTGGGTTCTTAGGTGTCCATCTGACGGTTTTAACAATTTTTTTTTTTGGTCAATAGAATACTAATGTGGGCTTGGCTGGTCTCATTTCAATCTTCTTTAGGCCTTTTTTTATACACATAATATGGCAAAAGTTATCAATTGGGTATCAAAATATATTTGCTCGGGGGTTATCAAATTTTGTTTAAAAAGACCATTTATATATAAAAATTAAAGTTTAGTCCCTTAATCAAGATTCAATACAACACGGATTTACAAAGAATCTTGGTATGGATCATGAAGGCCTAACCGGAGATATCACCATATCGATTATTGTGTCGAGTATTTAAGAGATTTTACTTTTTAGGAAATGGTGAAGGCTCGATCAAGAATAATGGTATACGAAGGAGGAGTGTTACAGGTGAAAACGTCTTTGGTTTTAAAAAGTGCGCCTATGGAGCAAGGTGCAAGCTGTTAACCCTGGGAGAATGTTTTCCAATGTAATCTATCATGCTTGATTACATATTTGCGTGGGCTATTTTACATTTTTTTACACATGTTATTATTTGAAATATGATGAAATACAAGTGTTACTTAAGCCGCATGTCTTTGTCGCCGCAACGCGTAGGGGGTAAAATTTTAATTATGAACTAATTTTGAAAATGAGCCAACAAGATTTATTGAATTTTAGTGAAAAGAAAATAACTTTTCAAACACACATTAGTAGTTGCTACTACTTGGGGGCGAAGAAGAGACCGACATTGTTAGTCATTTGGTGGTAGCAACTGATATAAAATTCAAGACATTGTAAAGATTCCTAATTACCATATTCATCGTCCCTTTTTATATATGCATTTGGTTTTATGTTACTTTAACAATACTCTAAATGTATTATTTAATTACATTTATTCTTATTAATACTCTTCATAAGCGGTTTGACTTAATCGTTACCGTATCATACAAGGGTTCACCCACATGTAAAGAAACGGAAGGAGGCGTTCCATGAAAAAGTAGTGTTATTTTACGTCAAATTCTTGATAAAATCTTGGGTCTGTCATTGGTACCGTATAGTATCGACACCAAAGGTTAAATATTTATTTAAACACTTATGATGTAAATTAAATCAAAACAATATGACGTTTGAAAACACGTCTTTTTATTTTATTTAATGACATAATTCGATTAGTATAAATTAATTTTTTCTGCTCGCGAAGTTCGCGGATGAGTGATGCTCATTTAACAGATTACTTTTATAATTTTGTGATTATGATAAAGTTTGAGTTCATATAAAGTTATTTTACTTCAAATGATAGACGACGAGGAGAAATATGTTGTTGAATTAAACAATTGGTATGATCCAAAAAATTTATGGGCGATAGGCCCCTTTGGCTATTAATCCACCATGGCATGTCTTTTTAGGCGTATGAGTTTCAAAAACATTCTTATACAAAGATATCATTATGAAAACTATGAATACACATGCAGAAAAACTTAGGATACTGACGAAACGAAACAAATAAATTATTGTCAGGAGGGAAAAAAGATACTAACGACTTTCAATATGTTGTTTGTGTACCTTTTATTATCGAAAACTAAATTCTCCTAACCCGGGATGTTCCCGGGTGATAGCCTAGTAAGAATATAACTACATAAGGTAATTTTCGTTTCACAAAATTGAATGAAATCTGGATGGAATTGGAATGTAGATTCCATTAATTATGATGTTTGATTCAAAGAGATTATACCAATTGCATTGATAACTATACCAAGAAACCACAGTATGGGATTTCAAAAAGAATTCTTTAAATTCAATTCCATTTCATTCCACAAAATGGTAACCCACATATCATCGTTGATGTTAACTTTATTATAGCTATAAATCACAATATTTTGACTATTTAACATTAACAAATGAAAGACAAATAGAAAAATAAAATGAATATGCATGAAAAAGGACTTCTTTTTTAGTCTTAGGTGTACAATACCATGACAATATATATAATTGACGTATTATGCTAGTAAAATTTTGTTCTGTGTTTATCTTTATATACGTCACGCTCCATTGGTTGTTGTGAATACGTTTCCAGAGTTATACATTAGTGACAAACATGGAACTTTAAACAAACTTTGTTAGATTTTCTAATATTGTACACAATGAATAAATTTGATTTCGGGGTTTTAAGATCAAGCAACCATAACATGTATAATCCAATGTTATTCCATATACGTACCTATATTGTCTAGCAAAATTGCTTTTGTAAAGAAATTGTTGTGATTGGAATGATGATCACGTTCTCTAGCCTTTAACGTAATCCTAAGAACAGATTTTCCATGTGAAAAATAATAAAGTGCTCATGCCTTTGATACAATTGTTAAGAGTTGAAATCCTAAATATTTTACATGTTAAAAGCAATGTTTTTAGGACCGTACCAGACATGATGTCGAATTGGTCTCCTTATCGGTCCACCGGTCGGGCTGGTCGGACCAGTCGAATTGGAAGTAAGAATTAGGTGATGTCGTAAATATTATGGAAATTAGTAGAGTAAAATTGAAAAGTTTTAATCCAAATTCGGTTCAACCCCCAAAAACCCTGGTTCAACCGCCCGGTTTTCCGGTTTGACCGCCTGTTCAACTCAAAACAGGTCTAATAGGGTGAACCTGACCATCCAGGCTCCTGGTTCTCGGTCCGACCAGCCGGTTCGGTTTCGATTTTCAAAACACCTACTTAAAAGACTATGCTTCATGCATGAATTGGTTACACATGTTTTTACTAGTTGGGAGGTTGTGACATGTGAGGATCCCTTGTAATGCCACATGTTTCACTAATAAACAAAATGTCTATTGGTAATAAATTAGGAAAATGCTTGTGAATGCCCATATGAGAAAACTCCTTTGCGTGTATTTCATTTTGTAACGGTTATGATCATCTTCCTGCCCACTTAAAGCAGACCGGAGCATTTAATGCTCATTTAATTCATCTAAAATTATCACGTATTAAATACTTACTACGAGTTTGTTTCCCTGGTTATGGTTTATTCTTCACGGGTTCCCCTACATGCATGGGCCTGCCCGGATGGACCAGTTTCCTAAACATGAGGTATCTTTATAAATAAGAATATAACTACATAAGGTCGGTGGCGGAACTAGCCCAAAAAGTTAGGGGTATCCTAATTTTTTTAGGCTTAGGGGTATCTTTTATATAACGGAAATGGAGTTGAAGGATATTTTTACACTACGAAAATGGAGTTAAGGGGTATTTTACACTACGGAGACAGGGTTGAAGGGTAGCCCGTCCTACCCCCAGTAACACTCTAAGTCCGCCTCTGCATAAGGTAGTGTTGGTTTCACAGAATTGAATGAAATTTGCATGGAATTGTAATGTAGATTCCATTACTTATGAGTTATGATGTTTGTTTCAAAGAGATTATACCAATTGCATTGATAACTATACAAAGAAACCATATTATGAGATTTCAAAAAGAATTCTTTAAATTCAATTCCATTTCATTTCAAACACTACTTAAGTTTCTTTTTCTACATTTGTTGTTAGACAATATGTTATCTGTAACCCACATATCATGATGTTAACTTTCTTATAGCTATAAATCACAATATTTTGACTATTTAAAATTAACAAATGAAAGACAAACAGAAAAATAAAATGAATATGCATGAAAAAAGAGTTTTTTTTTTTAGTTTTAGGTACAATACCATGACAATATATATAATTGACGTATTATGCTAGTAAAATTTTGTTCTGTATTTATCTTTATATACGTCACGCTCCCATTGGTTGTTGTGAATCCGTTTCCAGAGTTATACATCAGTGACAAACATGTAACTTTAAACAAACTTTGTTAGCTTTTCTAATATTGTACACAATGAATAAATTTGATTTCGGGCTTGTAAGATCAAGCAACCATAACATGTATAATCCAATGTTATTCCATATACGTATCTATATTGTCTAGAAAAAATGCTTTTGTAAAGAAATTGTTGTGATTGGAATGATGATCACATTCTCTAGCCTTTAACGTCATCCCTAGAACAGATTTTCCATATGAAAAATAATAAAGTGCTCATGCCTTTGATACAGTTGTTAAGAGTTCAAATCCTAAATATTTTACATGTTAAAAGCAATGTTTTCAGGACCGTACCGGACCGGATGTCGAACCGATCTCCTTATCGGTCCACCGGTCGGGCTGGTCGGACCAGTCGAATCGGATGTAAGAATTCGGTGATGTCGTAAATATTATGGAAATTAGTAGAGTAAAATTGAAAAGTTTTAATCCAAATTCGGTTCAACCCCCAAAAACTCCGGTTCAACCGCCCGGTTTTCCGGTTTGACCGCTGGATCAACTCAAAACAGGTCTAATAGGGTGAACCGGACCGTCCAGGCTCCTGGTTCTCGGTCCGACCAGCCGATCCGGTTCCGATTTTCAAAACACCTACTTAAAAGACTATGCTTCATGCATGAATTGGTTACACATGTTTTTACTAGTTAGGAGGTTGTGACATGTGAGGATCCCTTGTAATGCCACATGTTTCACTAATAAACAAAATGTCTATTGGTAATACATTAGGAAAATGCTTGTGAATGCCCATATGAGAAAACTCCTTTGCGTGTATTTCATTTTGTAACGGTTATGAGCTGGAATCTAAAGTGTTTTGCATGTTTTTGCTAGCATCACATGTTTTTCCCATTCAGTTGACAAATCATTTGTCATAATCCTAATGAGGCTCATTACATGTGAAGAGGCCTTACGAAACTAGTGATCCCATTAATGTACAAATAAGTGGTGAATCATGTTTTTGGGGCATGTTCATTGTCACATGAAGATTTCAGTTTCAAAATCCCCTAATATATATATTTGAGACTTATGTAAAAAGTTTATCTTTTGCAAATTCATACTGCATAAACTAACAAAAGGATGTCGCCTTCAAGCTGTAGCAAGAAGCTACATCACTTTGAGATGCCTGATGACCAAAATTGTCCTAACCAGGTGAGAAACAAATTGCATACGCAATGTGCACCTGCAGGACCATCTGTGCCCAACCAACCTCATCTCATGCTCCAAAATGCCTATGTAGGACCATCTAATGCTTCCACTTCTACATTCCATATTAAGGATGAAGAATTGGTTTCCAAAAATAGGATGCTGGAGCCTCTAGAAAAGTTTGAAGATAAGCATTGCATGCCTAAACTCAAGATCGCGCTTACTAGAGAAGAGATTGAAGAAGATTATTTTGGTATGACCGGAAGAAAGCTTCCTAGGAACATGATGAAGAGAGATAAGACCGTGCAGAAGGATCTTGATGTAAGCTTTCTATAAATAAGGCATTTGAAGGCTACAAAGTATATATATTAATTTTGTCATTTGGGTTGCTATATTATAAAAAAGTGCTAATATGACTAAACTCACAGTAGTTTGATAAACTGGCATTTTCCTTGTATTTTTTAACTTCTCAAGGTTCTTGTGCTATATGTGTAGGCTCTTTTTCCGGCGCTTTCAATGGAGGATCGGAAAACTGATAATTTACCCAAGCGGTACTAGTATGTACCAGCCGTACTATCCTTTTGCATTTGAACATTGGTTTCTTCTTGATTTTCTATAATTAACATTTGTTGCAGGTTAAAATAATAAGAATCATCATGAGTGGTAGGAAAATGTAGTAGAACATATATTTGGTTGCTTATATTTCTAAGATTATGTTGTTTTTGCTACATTTGTTATTGAACATGAAGTTTTATGGCAAAATCATAGCCTTATGTTATGAGCGACTCTCATGTCAAGAATGTCATTGTTGATGTTAACTTTGTTGGTAAGTGTATATTTTATAAATCACAATTTTTCTATTGACAAATGAATAAGAAAACTAGAAAAATATAATTCATACATAACATGGAAAAAAAATTTGCTCTGGTGTACACCAATTTTGTTGATGTGTTTGTTACACTAATATATTTTGATTTTATATTTATCTTTATATGCCATCGTACTCTATGTTGGAAGAACGTACAATAAAAACAATGACAATGGGGATGTAAACAAAACAAAAAAACAAAGAAATTTGAAACATGAGAAAAGTTCATATCTTTTACTTTCAAGAAAATTCTTTAACCAAATCAACTATTTACTTGCTTCTCTAGTACTCATATTTTTGGCCTTAAAAATGGCCATTGTAATGGTTAATAGTTACAATCTTAAATGTTACATGTTAAAATATATTGCAAGTAACACATGTTTTTAGTTGCTACAAATGATATGCCCTCATGTAAGACGTGAGAGATTGTCAAATGTGACATCCCTTTGAGACTAATGATCCCGGTCTTCTAGAACGATAGGCGAATAATGTAATGATTTTACATTCTTAATTTTATGTGCTTATTATATAAGTATGTAATCTTGAATTGAGTTTCTAGATATGGGAATCTAAATCTTTTTTTAGTTTTATTTTTTACGGCTAATTTACAAACCCTTTAAAGTTTAAACCGATTCCTAAATCTACATCTTATGTCCGCCGTGGGACTAAATACTGATGTTGTCGACCATGCATCACGCCAGTTTGTGAGCCATTGTGATATTTCGATTTGCATAATTACGCAGAAAATGATGAGTTTAGACTAAGACCAATATGTTTTTAACTCTTATTTCGATTTGCATGTCATAATTTTGATTAATCTAATATCCGAATTTTGAAAAATATAATAACTTTAAATAAATAAGACTTGACTACATTAATCTCACTAATGTAGTATGACCTAGTTACACTTCCTCACTTTTCAATAGGGATGGACGACAAATTTAGTACCCAGTACTGGTACCATACGATAGTGTGCCGAATTCGATACCCATGGTTGGCGTTTTTGAGGATCGATATTTTGGATTCGTCACCGGTTCGATACAGTATGGTATTATACCGACTTTTTACCTTAAAATACCGTACCATACCAAGCACTTTCGGCACCAGTACCAATACCCATTGTTGATGAATTTCAGGATTGATACGTATGGCACCGGTATGGTACCTTCGTGTGAAAGAAACATTGGTCATTTTTCAAATACCCCCTGTATTTGAAAAAAACCAATATGAAAGGAAAATATAACTTATATTATTGACTTTTTTTTCTTATTTTCACTCTAATTATAACTTATTTTATTGACTTTTTTTTTTCTTATTTTCACATAGAATACCAACAAGTATTCTTATCCAGCTCATAAATAACCTGGTTTTTGTTATAGTTTTGTGCTAAGAGATAAAACCATCGTTATTACAGGAATCTTTTTATATCTTATTTCTTGTTTCTATTTCCACACAAGCCTACATAACCATTTCAACATTCACATCAACACCTCTTCGGTTCTTCCGTTAAAAGGCAAGAAAACAAGAAGCTTTTCATCGATCTCTCCGAGCAAAAAGGTTTCTATGGCGAAGCAAATGAGCAAACCTTCTGTCAAAATCTCCAACCACCATGAACACCGCGATCGCCACCACCACAACCACCGGAAGCTAAACTGCTTGAAGCCGAAGGTATACATCACTCACTCATCAAGCTTCAAGACCCTTGTTCAAGAGCTTACAGGGAACAGTAGCGAAGCAGAACCGTCATTTGTTTCGGCCATCTCTCCACCACCACACGAAGCCGAAACTGATGGCTTACAGATTAAACACGAGGACCGACATGCCCGTAACAAGAAAGACTATAACTCACAAGATAATATGGTGTTTTCTGATGATAAGCTGTTCACAACCTCTGGTTACACTCCTGTCCTAGAAACCTGCAATCATATTGATTTTAAAGTTGATACATTTTCTAGTTTGTTTGATTGACCAAAGGTATCCATCACTAGAGCTAATGTTTCATTGTATGATTGTGTATATATCTGGTTATAATATTCCATTGTATGATCACGTATATATAAGGCTATAAATGAAACGAACGTTCAGCGAACAGTCCGTGAACCGTTAGGTGGGAAGTTTGTTTATGTTCGTTCGTTTAATAAATGAATGAAATTCGAACAAAAAATTTGTTCGTTAAGTTGAACGAACGAACATGAATACAAGTTGCGTTCGTTAGTTTACGTTCGTGAACGTTCGGTAATGTGTTAATGTATGTTCACTCATTTTTGTTTATTTGTGTTCGTTTATTTAAAGGTTTTTATATGTTGTATTTCTGTTTTATTGTTTTTATTGTTTTTATTTTTTATTTTTTAATTTGAAACACTAGCTAGTTGTACTATATGTCTCACCCAACATCCCTTTGTGTTAAAGCTTGACAAATTTCTTAACTTTGTGTTATGTGTTTCTGATAATTATGTCAACTGTGGTCGGATAATCATGTTACACGTTCTTTGTAATCTTTGTGATGAAAAACGCATATTTTATTCTAAAATGAATACATTTGTGTTCGTAAACATTGTTTGTGTTCATTTATGTTCATGAACATTTGTATGAGTTCATTTGGTAAGTGTTCCTGAACAGTTCTCGAACACATTCATTTCCTTAATGAAAGAACACGAAAATGAAATCACGTTCCGTAAGCATTCGTAAACAATTCATGAACAGTCTCCTTACTTAATGAACGAACACAAACAAGGCTTTTTTTTGTGTTCGTTCGATTCATTTACAGACGTAAAACAGTTTAAAATATATCCAAATGGCTGTACATGTAAACACACCAAAATCAACTAATCAAATCAAAATGAACACAAACTAGAATCAAATGAAAAACCGAGTAAAGTGAGCATTTCAAACGACGGTATTGCAAGTATGAAGTATGTACATGAACTCATTAGTAAGAAATATAAACAAGTAATACCTCTCTTAATTATGAGTGTGAGTTTCTGAACTTGATCCATTGTAATAACTAATGCAACTATTAGATTTGGTGTCCACATGATTTAAACCCCAAATACGTATCGTCCGGTCATCACTAGCCGAGGCCAACATATGCGGATTCACCGGGTTCCAGCTCACACAATTTACAGCACCCGTATGACCTCCCAATGTTTCAATCAGCTCTCCTGATCTTTTGTGCCAAATGTAAACCTACACACAAGTACCAATCATTTAGTTGATAAAGATAACAACTGACTTGCAAGTTGCGAAAATGGAACTTTTAGAAAATTCACATAGTCCAGGGACTTATGTGCAAATTCACAAAAGTCAAAAGGGCCTTTTTGACAATTGCCTGAGAAAATTATCTATACCTGTGAATCTTCACTGCCACTGGCAATAAAAGCTTGCTGAACTCCACCAAAACAAGTTCTAACAATAAAACGCGAGCGTTTATGACCCCTATACTTTGAAATAAGTCCAATTTGGCCCTCAATACTCCAAAGGTGTAATTCTTCATTCACAAGACTAACCAACAACAGCTTATTATCCTCAGATAACGTAAACGAAATTATCGCCTCATCCTCTTTGATCCATTTTTCTGCACCAGATTCTCTATCAAGAATAAGTATCGTATTATCTTTAAAAACCGTTACTAATTTCCCGTCATTAGTCATTTGTAAGTCGGAGAATTTAATCGTCTTTTGTCCTTCTAAGCAATCTACCTCTTTTCCGTCCAAATCCCAAACAGTTACGCTTTTCCGTCTGGAGACCAGCTACAAGATATGGTACCAACAAGACGTTTTTCGTAAACGTGTATGCATTCACCGGATGAAACATCCCAACGCCTGACAACTTCCTCTACACCACATGTCAAGATCTGATCATCACATGGGCTCCATGAAACGGGCCTTTGGTGGCCCGTTAATCTATGCTTCAACAAGACTCTACCATCCGAATTAACCTTTAAGAACAAAAAATAGAAGATATATTAGGCCACATAGTTAACAACCTGAACAAATTTCTAACCATAATCAAAGAATAAAAGTGGTTAGCTAAATAAGCATAAGAGTAAAGTACACGGATGGTCCCTATGGTTAACCAGAACTTTGAATTTAGTCCCTAGCTTTTCAAAAGTACACGGATGGTCCCTATGGTTTGTACTTTGTAACGCATTTAGTCCCCAACTTTTGCCAAAAAGTACACGGATGGTCCCTGTGATTTGCACTTTGTAACGCATCTAGTCACTAAAAGTTGGGGACTAAATGTGTTACAAAGAGCAAACCATAAGAACAATCCGTGTACTTTTGGCCAAAGTAGAGGACTAAATGCGTTACAAAGTACAAACCACAAGGACCATCCATGTACTTTTGGAAGGCTAAGGACTAAATCCAAAAGTTTGGTTAACCACAGGGACTATTTGTGTACCTTACTCTAATTCTCTAAACATAACAAATGAAATTATTACCTCCCATATAATTGCAGAATGATCACTGGATGATGAAGCCAAATATTTCCCGTTTTTCGAAAACTTCAAGTACCAAACTTCATTACGGTGATCATGCAGAATCTGCACGGTTTTCGAAGGAATATTATCTCTTCCACAACAATGATCAGTGTTTAACGAAATTTCCTCATTTAAAGAATTATGAAACAAACAGTTAACACGTTGCAAATCAAGAGCTTGTTCTACTAATTGCAGCAATCGTTTTTCCGGTATCATCACTGTTGACGGGAATAGCTTCTGTAAATCCTCGAGTAGCTCTGACCGGGCCTTTGACTTGACCAAATGTTGACCCGATACTCCGTTGTTGACCCGATATGAAGGAGACAAAATGAGGGAAGAAAGCTCTCGGAACCGGCTTGTGTTGACGTAAAGAGGTGCTATTTCGGTTCTTAACGTCTTCAAAGCATCCATTACTTTTTCTCCATCCAAAAGTTCTAGAAACTTCTGTTGTAATATTATAAAGCATGCCAGTTTAACACCGGTTTCGTCCGCTAAGCCGATTTTATGCAAAGAAGCTAAGCTTTCGTCCCAACATCCATCAAGAATTTGTTGGATGAAAAGGGTAATTTTAGATGAATGACAAGGTACTCCTGATTCTTGTTCGAGATAAGCTGCGGTTTTATTATACCCAAGAGAATATAATGCCTCGGTTATAATTCGGACAAATTCGACTTTTTTTACTCCTTTTGAACCGATGAATTCGTCATTTAGGGGTCGAGCCATTGAAGAAGTGAATGAGCAACTTGAACGGTGTTTTGGTGAATTACTGTTTGAAAGATCTCTATAGAATGGTTTCACGCGTTTTGAGGGTGGTTCATCAGCATCTACACCTCCCATCAATTGTCCAATCAACCCATATGCACACAAAGATTAGAATCACAAATAGTTTCCTGAGTAAAGAAATTAAAAAATAAAAATAAGTAAATAACACCAACTCAAGAACATAAAAATAACTTGAGCATCCCACATGAATTGCAAGGTGGTGACTACCTGCTAACTTTAATAAACCACCACATGCGCTAATTAGCACACGCGTCTTTGCCTTTCATATGTGAAACAAGTAACCAATCCAATTTGAATATCAAAACAGAGAACCTAATAGATATTTAAGCATTCTCCAATGGCTCTTGGGTCAAAGAGGTCAGTAATTCAAGGTGATAGCCAACTAAATCATAAAAGTCACACATTGATGAGGGTGAATTATTGAATATAAACCAAAATGAACTATGAAAAGAAAGTTTGAATGTCAAATCTATTACATGCAACTTGAATCGTTTTTCATCCAACAAAAACTTTGTAATTCTTATATCGCATCCAAAACAAATCCATAACCTTAAAACTGAAGTATACTCATTCTTCAAAACAAACAGCAGACAAATAAACAAAACTAATAATATAAAACTAGAAAGCTACCAATAACAAAATAAGCGATGAAAAAGTAACATGGTAATAAGTAGACAGATATAACGTCAGAAAACAACATATAATCGTTCTTCAAATGTCCTTAAAATTGAAACAAATCCAACTTTATAGTTCATCACTTCATCCTCCACATGCCAGTACATGAATATATTTATAACATTAAATACTAAGGATGAGGATCATTACCGAACGCTAATTATTGCAAGAACAAAAAGAACAACTCTAAATCACTAAATTTTGGGTTTTAAGGTTCATGTTTTTTTAATTTTATGTTTCTTACATTCATGTGTATTATATAAACATAAAAAAATCATAAATTTCTACATACACGTAGCCTACTTACATTTAGGTAATTTAACCTACACATAACCTCTATGCAGTTAATATCGGTGATATATCGGTTATATCGGTCATATTGGTCCCTTAGTAAAATATCGGTGTCAAATATCGGTACCGATATTATCAGCGATATTGACCGATATAACCGATATTTGACCGAAATAACCGATATATCACTGAATTATTGGTGTTAAATTGCTATATATATAAATTCTGCATTATATTAAAATTACCGATATCCCACCAATATCTCGCCGAGATAACCTATATTTCAAATATTGGTCCTGACCGATAAATTCGATATTTTACCGCATTAACTGCATAGCATAACCTACATATGTGTAGGTTATATGATAATAGAAAATTTTCCATATTTTGTTTTGAATTCTATTGTGAGAAACAATAAATCTTACATTTGTAACATTTTCATTTACTTTTTAGGTTTTTATGATTGAAAAAATAGGTGATGCATTTTGTTCTGCGTGTTCTCACAATATTAAGTGTTCTGCGTAGAACCTTCCCTGACATACTATACCCCTGTTTCAATGTAATAACAAAGTTTTCTTGTTCAACTTTCAAATACATACCAACTCCAAACATTTCAAAAACAATAACCAAAAAATTAATTGATCATTCAACTTTAAAAATCAAATACATCACATTCAAGTATAAAAATCAGCACACTGTAATATGAATCACCTTTTGTAACAATCAAAACACTAAAGTACCACAAATGTCAATCAAAAAACAACATACACGGATATCAATCAACAAATACATGTTATAAAATTATAATATAGCATAAACAACACAAAGATAGATCTAGTGTTGTAACTGCAGGTTAGGATAATGATGAAAGGGGGAATTGATAAGCAATTGATGGCGATGATCGATACCTGTTGGTCGGAGAAGAAAACCCTTGGGCACGTTGCAGTTGTAGTAGACCGGTGAGTTTGGTTACATAGAAATTGAGTCAGGGGGGATAAGTTTTAGGCACATTGAGGGTTGAGATATACAAGTTAATTGGTTAAAGTAATGTGATCATCGTGTAGTTATAAATAAAAAGGTTATATAATCATATAAAATAATGTGGTTTTACTTTATTTTTTTATTAATTAATCTATTTTTATTTTTGTTTTTGTTTTAGGGATATGATTTTCTGACACGAGTCTAACACAAAATTTGCGGGTTTAGGTTTAGTCTAAACGAGTTTAGGTCAATTTCAGGTTGAACCCACGAACCCGTTTAGCTAATCGGGTCAGGTTCGGGTCAACCGGGTTGACCCGTTTAACCTATTTATATTATATTATATTTTTTAATATGTTTAATGTCATACATTAAACATTGTGTGTATCTTATGCCATAATTATAACTTAAAAGAGTAATTGTCATAAGATTTTATATATCTAATGTAATTATATTATATACATTTGTGTGTTTTTTAAACATTTTTATTTTATTATATTAAATTTCAGAAAAATAAAATAAAGAAATTCGGGTTGAACGGGTCGGGTCTGGGTTCATATGTATGACAATATTTTCAGATTCGGGTTCGTCTAAAATTTTTGGGTCCAGGTCGGGTTGAACCCGTCAACCCACGAACACGACCTGTTTAACACCCCTACTTTGTTAATAGTTTTAGTTTTTTTAAACTTATGTGTTGTATTATCGTTTGATGATGAAACCAGTTACGGATTATAACAATATACCTTTCATAGTTGTAAAAGTTCGGACTAGACGTCGATTAATCCCCAATTAATCGTCGATTAATCTCGGTTAATTAAAATTAATCCTCGATTAATCGCTAGTTCCCATCCCACCGGCCGACTAGCGATGTACACAACTATGGTGTGAAGTATGATGATATGAAGGGTTGTGTTGGTAAACATAGTTTATTTGAACAAGTTTTACTTGTATATTATAGTTTATGTCGTCAGTGTACAAAAATTTCTAAAGAGGAAGATAGGTATGCAAATTGTGTTTATGTGTGGTTTCTCTATTTAGTAATTCCTTGATATTTCTAAAGAGGGAGATAGGTATGCAAATTGTGTTTATGTGTGGTTTCTCTATTTAGTAATCCCTTTGTTTCTCTATAATTTATACATGTTTTACGTATTTAATGATTCTAACATGTTAGACATGCATGTTATATACTTCCATGGAGAGTTTATTCTAGTGTTGGGTAAGGGTTTAGATCTTGGGTATTTAAGTAGCGAGTTTGTAATTTATGCCTATGGTTATGGTATCAATGTTTGATTGTTTACGTGTGGGTATGAGTTAAATGTTGGATCAGTTCTGTTCTAAACATAATGGAAAACATGAAAACATACCTGTTACAGCAGACAGCGCAGTGGAGAATCTAGTGATAGATGATGCCATCGAGTTCGACATAGATGTCAGTGTGTTCTGGTTCCTCCTTAGGGTGCTAACTAATGATGGTGATGATGAGAACCGAATAGGGGATTCGGTTATAGGAGAGGAGGTCGATGATGATGTTATGACTAATAGGTTATGTCTAAGTGTGTAACTGAGTAACCCTTTAACCTCTACATAATTCTCCTTATATAAGCACCCAAGAGGAAACCCAATTAGTTAATAAGGGTAATATGGTCCATCAACAATTACCAACTAATTATTTAATAGGTTATTATATATTTTGATCTATATAATGTAAATGATTATAATGGCTACTAGATTAAATATTAGAACATAATATATTTAATCTTACATTCTCCTACTTAGCCGAGTAATCATTTACTATGAGTATTAGATAAGCCTGATCAGGAGTTAACACTCATTTTAGCCTTAAACAAGTACTATAGCAGAGAAATATAGCTGTTGAATCATTATGCGACTCAGGACCCCCATTAGTCATACTATAGCCTTAATTTAAAACCTAATCGTCATGATCAAAATACGCATAAGCCCTTTGTTTGATTTGTAACTTTATTTGTCTATATGCCATTATACCGGTTGAACATATTCTAAGAGACATACAAAATCAAACTGAGGAAATTTCATTAACATAAAACATAAGCTAGTACAATATGCTTAAATAAGGTCTTTACTAAATCCCATATTCCGAACATGTTCTTCGTAAACCTTAGGAGGGAGACCTTTAGTCATCGGATCCGCAAGCATATCTTTAGTACTAATATACTCGATACAAAGATTATTTTCCTCAACTCGTTCACGTACGAATAGATATTTTGTATCGAGATATAAACCAGCTCCAGTCGAACTGTTACTGTTCGAGAAACTAACGGCAGCTGAATTATCACAATAAAGCTTCAATGGTCTAGAAATGGAATTAACGATTTTGAGTCCAGTGATCAGATTTCTAAGCAACATTCCATGACAGGTTGCGTTATAAACAGCAATGTACTCTGCCATCATTGTGGAAGATGTGGTCAACTGTTGTTTATGACTCTTCCAAGAGATAGGGTCGCCTGCTAACATAAAGATATAGCCCGAAGTGGATTTCTTGTCATCTTTGCATTTGGCAAAGTCAGAATCAGAATAGCCCACCACTTCTAAATAATCACTTCTTCTATAAGTCAGTTTATAGTCTTTCATCCCTTGTAGATATCTAAGGACCTTCTTAGCTGCTTTCCAGTGATCTAGGCCAGGATTAGTCTGATAACGGCCTAACATTCCAGCAATATAAGCGATATCTGGGCGAGTACAGACTTGAGCATACATCAGGCTCCCGACTACTGACGCATAAGGTATCTGGCTCATTTGCTCCTTCTCAACCTCTGTTGTCGGACACTGGAATGAACCGAAAACATCTCCCTTAACTACTGGAGCGACGAAGGGTTTGCACTGTTGCATGTTGTAACGTGTAAGGACACGATCTATGTAAGCCTTTTGGGACAATCCTAAGATCCCTTTGTGTCTATCTCGGTAAATTTCAATGCCAATGACGTAAGAAGCATCTCCGAGATCCTTCATGTCGAAGTTATGCGAGAGTAACCGCTTCGACTCATGCAACATGTCTAAACTATTACTTGCCAATAGAATATCATCTACGTAAAAGAAAGTATAGTAAAGTTTCTCCCACTCATCTTGAGGTAGGTGCATTGATCCACTTGATTCTTCATAAAACCTTGTTTCTTCATGACTTCATCAAACTTGAGGTACCATTGACGTGATGCTTGTTTTAACCCGTAAATGGATTTCTTCAACTTACAGACTAGATGCTCCTGACCTTCAGGTTTAAAGCCTTCAGGTTGTTTCATGTAAACATCTTCGTCTAAGTCTCCATTAAGGAAAGCAGTTTTAACGTCCATCTGATGCAACTCTAAATCAAAATGAGCTACTAGGGCCATGACGATCCTTAATGAATCTTTACGAGAGACAGGTGAAAACGTCTCTTGATAATCAATTCCCTCTTTCTGAGTGTAGCCCTTTGCAACCAATCTCGCTTTGTAGCGTTCAACGTTACCATTCGGATCCGGTTTTGTTTTGAACACCCATTTACATCCTACTGGTTTGACACCATTGGGTAATTCTACCAAACGTCATTTTTCTTCATGGATTCAAGCTCATCAATCATTGCTTTATTCCATTCAGAAGACTGATCACTGCTAATGGCTTCATTGTAAGAGATAGGATCATTGAGCTTTCCGGGATCCATTTCAGTCAGGTAGGTAACATAATCATCCCAATTAGTAGGCCTTCTTTGCCTATATGACCTCCTGAGTGGATTATCGGGTTCAGCGTTGTCTTGGTTTTGAGCGTTTGATGTGCCTTCGTCATGAGGTATAATGGGTTCTGATTGTAGAGGTAAATTTGGAGTTGGTGCAGTAGTTGCATTGGGTACAAGAGGAGTAATGGTAAGTGACGAGTCTCCCCCCCCCCCCAGTCTTGTACTTCTTGCAATTCTTCGTAAGGGTTGGTACTGCTCCCACTGACCTTGAAATCTTCCAGGAACGCAACACGCTTGGTTTCAACAATACGAGTGACATGGGAAGGACAATAGAAATGATAACCCTTTGAATTATCAGGATACCCGATAAAGAAACAGGTAACTGTTTTAGGGTCAAGTTTCCTTAGGAAAGGATTGTAAAGTTTTGCTTCAGCAATGCAGCCCCATACTTTCATATATTTAAGACTCGGTTTCCTTCCTGTCCAAAGTTCATAAGGAGTTTTAGGGACAGACTTAGAAGGAACTCTATTGAGTATATGAACAGCTGCTTTTAACGCTTCAGTCCAGAGGAATAAAGGCAAATTAGTGTTGGCTAACATACTGCGCACCATGTTCATAAGGGTACGGTTTCTTCGTTCAGCGACACCGTTCTGCTGAGGTGTACCAGGTATGGTGTATTGGTTCACAATCCCCTGGCCCTTACAAAACTCAAAAAACGGACCAGGAGCTTGACCCACATCAGTATGTCTTCCATAATATTCACCGCCTCTATCTGATCTCACAACTTTAATCTGACGATCTAATTGCTTTTCAACTTCAGCCTTATAATCTTTAAAAGTTGTAAGAGATTCAGACTTCTCCTTAATTAGATACAAGTACATGTAACGAGAATAATCATCAATAAAAGTGATAAATGAAGTATGTATTGTTATGCCAGCGATTTGGTAGGGACCACTAATGTCAGTATGAATGAGTTCTAATAAATTAGAGCTCCTAGTGGCACCTTTCTTATTCGCTAATGTCATTTTACCTTTAAGACATTTGACACATGTTCCAAAATCAGAGAAATCAAGAGGAGGTAAGACTTCATCCTTTACGAGACGATTTAATCGTTCTCTTGAGATGTGGCCTAAACGTTGATGCCACAACATGGACGAAGTCTCTAAGTCTCGTTTCTCTTTCATCTTTGTGAGTGATTCATTAATGTTATATGACAACAAAGATTTGGAAAAACCATCATCTAGTTCTAATCTATAGAGACCACCATCCATAACACCAGTACCATAAAGAACAGAATCATAGAGGATAGAGAGTTTGCGATGACCATGAGAAACAATAAAACCGTCCATGTCTAACTTTGGTCCTGATACAAGGTTCCGAGTTACCTCAGGAACATATAAGGTATCATAAAGTTTAATACATAAACCAGTTTTCATAAATAATTATAATGTTCCAATGGCCTTCATTTCTAATTCTCGATCATCCCCAACCTTAAGCGTTCTTTGGTTTCTTTCCAGCTTCCGGATTGTAAGGAATCCCTGAGTTGAATTGGTAACATGAACCATAGAACCAGAATCAAACCACCAATAATTAGCAGGAACACTTAAATTATAGGACGCAAGTATCATAAAATAATCGTTACCTTTCTTAGCCAGCCACTCCTTAAAGTCAGGGCATTCCTTCTGCATATGTCTTGCCTTTTTACATAACTTGTAGTGGATTCTGCCTAAGGAGTTCTTAGAGCTGGAGGGTGCACTTGTATTAGGATTGGGCCTTTGGACTTTAGAAGCATCCTTCCTCTGATGATTGTTCTTCCTTTTCTTAGAGTTGGAGGTGGTGAAGTTAGCAACATCAGTAGTGCGATCCATCCTCATACGCTCTTCCTCCTGTACGCACATAGCGACCAGCTCACTCATCATCCAATTATCCTTCTGAGTGTTGTAATTGATCTTGAATGCTTCAAAGGATGAAGGAAGCGAAGTAATAATGAAATGAACGAGGAAACCATCACTGATTTCCATTTCTAGCCCTTTCAGCTTATTGGCCATGTCATTCATTATCATGATGTGCTCGCGAATGCCGCTCCTCCCATTATACTTAGTTGTCACCAGCTTGAGAATAAGAGTACTAGCGTGTGCTTTAGACGTCCCCTTGAACTGCGCCTCCACAGAAGCCAAGTAGGTTTTAGCATCTTCAGAATCAGGAATGGCTCCCCTGATTGCATTGCTTATGGACTACTTCATGAACATGAGAGACATGTGTAGGTCCCGTTTTCTCGGTGGATCCGATACGAAAACCTATCCTTGTTTATCACAAACACGGTAACGGGTGCGGAATCCCCGTGACGGTGCAAACCAAACACAGTGTAAAACACAAGCGTAACCAAAGATTCAATATCTATTGATTAGGGATGAGTACAACCACAAACATATACAAACAATGTTTACAGACTCTCTCAAAGTCTCACAGCTCTCTCATACTCATCAGTTTCACACAGAAACTATGAGGGGTATTTATAGGCATACAAGACACAAACCATGACGAAACATAAAATGGACCCGGCGAAACCTCTAAAGTGACGAAACCTTAGAGTTTCGTCACTTTCATTACAAAACCATTGAGGTTTCGTCGATACTAGTTTGGCCCAAAACAAAGTCAAAGCCCAATGAAGTGTTACGGCCCAGATGTGTTTTCGGCCAATTGTTTTCACAATTTCAACAACTATGACATCATCATGACATCACAATGATGATGTCATGGTGTAACACCCGTTCTTATAATTCAAGGTTTAACGTGTCAATTACAAAAAAATAATCATGTAATTAAGATTTACATATACATCGGATTTACGGGTTTATTAAAGCCTTTTTCAATTTAAAAGTATACATCACATCATGTGTAAGTTTGTCGTTTAACATAACAACGATACATAGTGCGGAAGCTTATTTCTTGATCGTGTTCGGTTCTTGCTCGCCGCTTGATCTTTATCCGGGCACTCTTGGCATCCACCTATGATCAAAACCAACTTAAAAGTTAGTTTTGATAGTTAAATAATGGTTTAAACAGGTACCATGGGTCAAACAAACAAAAAATAAAATTTTTCCGGAGTTAGGGGGCGTCGCGTGATGCTAGGCCCCATTTTCCACAGACTGATGCTTAAATTGATGCTGCATATTCCCAGCATGACCCGATTTCACGGAAACGAGCATAACTCTCTCGTTTTTAATCCGTTTTACCCGATTCTTTTTCCTACGCGTCCGTAATTTAATTCTCCATCATATGGAGTTAAAATCCAACATCCATCAAAATAAATTTTGAGACTTCTAAGCCTTCGACTCGTTACCTTTTTATCGACTTTTAACCCGTTTATGCATTTTATCAAACAAACATATTTGTTTGATCTTTATATCACAAAAACTTCTTCAAATTAATGTTACTTACCATATTAGGTTCTAATCATAGGTTTATTACACAATTTAAACCCGTTTTCGCTCGTATGCTTATTTTGACCCGTTAAGGGTATTTTAAGCACTTTAAAGCTTGAAATCGCTTTCATTCATTTCTAGCATCTTATTCCTACATTTCTTATCAAGTAATCTTCAACTACAACTATATGTGTGTTGGATTTAATGTGGATATCTAAATGTTCCGAGTTTTACCCCTCGGATTATTATTTTACGGCAAGACTCAAAAAGAGCCATTTGACTCACGTATTACATCTTTCAACTTCTACACTAATTCTAAGTATTTATCTAATCATGAGACTCGTTTCCAAACAACCTTTAAGGGTTGTTTGTTCAATTTAGCCTACAAGGGCGTTTTGGTCAATTTTGGTCCTTCTTTTACGACGAAGGACTTTCAGGTACTTGTTTGACCCAAAAATCCGGTCTTTTAACTATAATCTTGTTTAGAAATCATTATGTTTCTAAAACACTACAATTATAACTTGAATCATTCGGTTTATCTTTAAGATAACCAAATATCCAATTTGACCTTGTTTAACTCTTAGAAAACCTCAATTCTACATGATGAGTTGAGTCATTACACAAACCTAGCTCGGATCAATGTATTGACCCGTTACGATACCTTGCCTTAGTGGCGCTAAGTAATAGCGATGTCAACATTCAATCGATATTTATTCCTGTAATCATGCAACTCGACAAAACATTAGCCGATATTGTCAAAGGGTGATATTTTCACCTTTTGACCCGTTTGGTCTATATGACCGTTTACTTTTACGAGATGGATTTATTATCATCTCGTCTACATGACTTGTACCGGTTTACACCGTACGGACAATTTACTTATAAATCTATTTCTTGATTATTTTGACCCCTTTATATCTTACGCCATAAAGTGTCCTTCAAAACTAACGGTTATCGTCAACGAGTGACCACATTGCCGATTTACCCTTATTAATTGTATTGATTTACCTTATAAGGTAAATCATTCAAAACTAATTATTTATTAGTCATTACATGACTAAATGACCTTATTAGCTCTTTTTAATCATTCAACATGGTTTATCATTATTGTCTTTTGTTCCGAACCTCGCGTGTCGGGTCGAAACATCATAAGTCAAAATGTGACTTTTGATTATTCAAAATCTATAAAACCAATAGATATCAAATAAAAAGGTGTAAGTTTTAACTTACTTCACATCCAATTTACGCTTTTCTTTTCTCACTTGCTTCAATCGACCCGCTTGCTCCCCAAGCTTCACCTAATGTGACCTAGGGCACGTTAAACTAAGGCAGGCATAAATAATGACCATTTTACGTTATGAAGCTGTGATATTGTCTATTACTAACATCAAAATAATAGACTTAGTTAAAATTCTACTTAAACGAAGACAAATCAACTTTGGCCAGAAGTGTAATCATTTAAACATGTGTGTAAAGTGGTTGTGACAAATCAGCTTTGGCCAGAAATTGAGACAATCACTTTAGTTATGCACTTGTTAAGTATGCCATCTATGAAGGAATTAAATCAGCTTTGGCCAGATATTAAGACATTCATATTTATGATGCACACTTAACATAGCTTTCGTAATACTTGGATGATAAGTAGATGTATCAAATCAGCTTTGGCCAGAAATGATACATCAAAAGCTCATTCAAGTTAAGCCATTTTGGTTTTGTAAAACATTATCTGATTCTGATTAATTAACTAAGTAATTACAAAAACCAATTATTTAATAGCAAACCACCTGTTAGCGCGGATCGAGTGCGATCTCGACTCAGTTATGAGATCTCGAGTGAGATCTCGAGTCAAGTCTCGACTCATCATTATGAGGTCTCGACTCATTAAGGTCTCGAGTCGCAACCTCAGTGTCTCGAGTCGTAATCATGGTCTCGACTGCTGTGAATTATGAGATCTCGACTCCTTATGAGGTCTCGAGTCGCAACCATGGTCTCGGGTTGTGAAGATTGAAGCCCTTAGTCGAAACCTTAGTGGTCTCGAGTCGAGACCTTATGGTCTCGAGTCGAGACCTTATGGTCTCGAGTCGAAATCGTTGTCTCGAGTTGTAAACATTTGAGAACACTTATGATTTCGAGTCGAGACTTTGTGGTCTCGAGTCGAGATCTTGGTCTCGGCTCGTTAGAAGGGATCTCGAAACTTCCTGTTAACAGCTGTGAATGTGAAAATATAACTGAAAATTCGAATTCTAAGGGATTATGAGATATGGTTTCCTGTTTTAAGATGATCTAATTTTATCAAAAATATTTTGAAAATTATAACTGTATATCTTTTAATAGTTTTCGAATAAACTTAACAGATTAAATTGGATCAAACAGGAAAAACGCTCATCAATCCTAATTACATTCCAAAACATAAAGGAATTCTCGAATTTTCCTAAGAACATGATGAACCCTAAAAAATAAAACATAAATTTTGGAACCCGAAACCTGAATTTTTAAGGCTTTTCTAAAACAGATTTCAGATATAAGTTTATACGTTTTGATTTCGAGACATTTAAAATAGTTCTTTTCCTCGAAACAGAGGTTTCGAGTGGTTTTATATGACTCGAAAACGGCTGTAAGTTTATTAAGTTAAAAATTTCTGTTTTCATGATTTCAATCCCAGAATTAGTGGATACGAAAACAAAACTGGCTAATCAACATATGCTTTGATACCACATGTTGGATCAGTTATGTTCTAAACATAATGAAAAACATGAAAACATACATGTTACAGCAGACAGCGCAGTGGAGAATCCACTGATAGATGATGCCATCGAGTTCGACATAGATGTCAGTGTGTTCTGGTTCCTCCTTAGGGTGCTAACTAATGATGGTGATGATGAGAACCGAATAGGGGATTCGGTCATAGGAGAGGAGGTCGATGATGATGATGTTATGACTAATAGGTTATGTCTAAGTGTGTAACTGAGTAACCATTTAACCTCTACATAATTCTCATTATATAAGCACCCAAGAGCAAACCCAATTAGTTAATAAGGGTAATATGGTCCATCAACAATTACCAACTAATTATTTAATATGTTATTATATATTTTGATCTATATAATGTAAATGATATATTAGAACATAATATATTTAATCTTACATTAAAGTTTTTTTTTTGGTGGTGGAAGACGAGGCATTTTCCATTGTGAAAATTAGGGGGGGGGGGGGGGGGGGGGGGGGGGGGGTTAAAGGGATATAAAGAGATGCCGTTGATATGAAGGAGGTTGGTGATATTTTGAGAAACAAAGAAGTGGTTAGCTTCATTGAATTCCCTTTTAAAAGGTGCTCCATTATTTTAACAAGACTTTTATTCTTCATGAGCAAGACATCATGTCCCACAAAAACTTTGTTATAATAACAATAATGGGTAGCCTTTTGAACACTAAAAAGTGCAATATAAGCAGGCACATATAAGTGAGAGAACAAACAAACCCAAGTATACTCAATGTATAATGAGTGAAAAAACTACCTAGGCATCACAAATCTATTGTGAACCATCGGAAAGGTAAAATGTTCGGACGTTCGGTCTACATACACGACATGCAACATTATAATCTTACACCTGCAACCGAATTTCCAAATTAGGCTAGAGGGTATGGTGATGGTCCTCCAAGGGAGGATGATCCGCCACGTAGGCGCCACGTCATAGTCCTCCCAAGGATGGTCCATCCCACAAAACTAGAGGGTATGGGAGGATGATCCTACCCCACCACTATGTGCAAGTACCACTAGCCTAATGTACAAATCACTAAGCCTAAGAGTTGCAACTTGATAAAAAGGGGGCCCACCATATTGGATCGTCCTGAACGTCCATTCCTCGACGTTGAAGACCGCGGGGGGGGGGGGGGATGGGGTGTAGCCGGCGCCGAACCAAGACGGGGATGGGGACGGTCCCCATAGCCTTACATCTTAAAAAGTTTGTATGTATTCACTTAGACCCATATTGTAATAATAAGATAAGTATATTGTGAAGTGTTAATAACATGAAATAATAAATGACGCGAGCCCATTATTGCACTAGTGTGCACAAAATTAATAATCTATCACTTTGTTTTAGCAAAAAAAAATAATAATAATAAAAATAAAAAATAATGCAGGGCTGCAAACGAACCAAACGTTTGGCGAACTGTTCGTGAACCGTTCGGCATGAAGTTCGTTTGTGTTCGTTCGTTTATTAAACAAACGAACACGAACAAAAAATTTCTTTCGTTTAGTTAAATGAACAAACATGAACATAGGTCATGTTCGTTCGTTTATGTTCGTGAACGTTCGGTAACATGTTTGATAGTTAATTAGTGTTTTTAGTTTTTATGTGTTTAAATACTTCAAAATTCCGACAAATTAAATATCTAATAAGTGTCGGTGTATTATATATTATGTTCATGAACGATTGTTTATGTTCGCTTGTTTCCATTTGTGTTCTTGAACATTAGTTTGTGCTCATTTGTGTTCGTCAACGTTTGTTTTTGTTCGTTGCCTAAAATTAACAAACAAACACAAACGAACGCGAACAAGTTCATTTCCTTAACAAACGAACACGAACATAAAATCTCGTTCGGTAATTGTTCGTGAACGGTTCGCGAACACATATATTTCTTAACAAACGAACATGAACAAGGTCTTGTTCATGTTTGTTCGGTTCGTTTGCAGCCCTACTTGGATGCATTACATGCCCTACAAGAATTACTAGCCATCATACACGAGGGAGGTATCACCATGGTGGTTCATACCAAATCACACACTAAAATGACTATTGACTTGGCTAGTCTTCATGTCACGCTACCAATGTGTTCCCGCTTAATTCGCAACAAGTGTCCACAACATTTTCACCGCATAAATTCGATTAATCTAAATCTGATCTTAAGGCATTATATATAACTGCGGATACATATGTTTCTCATAAATGACACAATCGCTATTAAATTTCACTATCATACACAATTTTTTGAATCGCAATAGATTAACTTAACACATAGTGTATAACTTAGCCAAATAGTAGTTGGTGTGCATTTACTAGCTAAAAAAACATAATTCCATAAGTACTTAACTAAAAAAACTACCTCAAGCAATAACATGAATGACACACATAGACACACCATGTCCTAGAACTCAATTTGGATATGCAATTCATTTGTAAAAGTAATATGCACCCACAATGATTAAGATCGGTAATCTATATACAATTATCACCTTGAGCATCACTTTATTGCCAGGTATATACTAGACACGTGTGATCATCGTCTAGTAACCATTTACAATGACTATTTGCACATATTTAGATTAAATGACGAAAGTACCCTAAACTGATCAATTTGCTCAATTTAGTAGCTGGTAGAGATGCGGTGATGCGCCTACTCTAGATACATTTACAAGTGTGAATTTTACTCCCATAATCATAATTTTTACGATGCTCGATATTTTTTTCACTTTTAAACACTATATTAAGTTTTAATCAAGCAATTGTGACTTTAGGGCATGTTGTAACGTTTTTAAAACATTCAGCAATTACTCAGTTTTACAATTTGTGGCCAAAAAATATATAAAATATCATCAAGCTCCACAAAAATAAGAAATAGATCACATTCCGTAGCATCTTATCCCACATTCAACCAATATTTGTATGTTTGGCTCACAAGGAGCCCATATATATTTATTTTTGGTTACTCAAGTGGATACCTCCTAGGAAGTCATTCATCATTCGATTAGCCCAACCCGAGCATGTATAAATGTGGAGTTATCCTCTCATCCACAATCAATGTGCTCAAAAGCTTCGATCCCCCCCCCCCCCCCCCACCCCACCGTAAACACATACTATATGTGGCTGACATCTGAGCCCTTATGGCAACCATATTATCCGCAATGAGCTCACATCTGTGTTCGGTTTCTCGAGTGATAACTCCTGTGAGAGGTCACCCATCCTTGGATTACCTACATGTGAGCGCGTCCAACTATAAAGGTCTCCTCCCATCCACTATCAATGCGTCAGAACATGTTTTTTTTTTTAATTATTTTCTTATTATTTTTTTCTTGTTATTATTTCTAAAAAAATAAGTTTTATTCATTTATTTATTTATCTAATAAAATTATATTTCTTATAAAAGTGTCATTTATTTACACAACTATCTCTCAAATTATAAATTTATTATTTTATTTATTTAAAAATACAATTTATAACATATAAAGTGGTCCCGAAAATAACAAAAGTTGTTGATGGCTTGTAATGTGTTGTGGGATGATTGTCTTGCTTGCATAAAGTTTGTGGGAATATTTGTAGATGTTGCTAATGTTTGGCATGACGAGACACATTTTAAACGTTTTTAGCTTCTTTTTTACACTATAGATGTTATAATGGAAGATGTTTAATCACTATATGAACTTACAGTAGGCTCGTATTAAGATGAAATATTGCCATCGACTTTCAATTATTGCAAAAGATTTAAAAATAGAAAAAATCTAAAATTAACACGTTCTATAATATGTAGCACTCTCAATAACTTTTAAAGCGATTTTGCATAGCAAGGCTTGTTCAACCCAAGTCAAAATTTAACTTTTGATTAATGTTGCATTCATTTCTCAAGTTATTATTATTATTATTATTTTTTTGAATGACCACTAAAACACGATCATTCAGGTAAATTCAATGGCAAAAGGTCATTTACGCAGATGACGATGTGACCTGGCCCGCCACTATTTCAGAGGAAAACCACCACTTGAAGGCCACTGTGGTAAAACCTAATGAGGAGCGGGCCCAAGAATTAGCCGACTCCTACATGGACCAGCTCGTAGGGGAAAACAGGGTAGAAAAGACCCAAACTTTAAACGGACGTAACTTGTGGCAAACCACCATAGGTGGTTTGGCCCAGCTTTCTTCAGACCTGAATTCCATGATTTAAGACTCTGATTTCGTCAACGAAGATTTTCCCCAGTTTTATCAATTTTCGGTACTTTCCTTTTTTTACCCAATAATGCTTAAATCACTTATTAGCACGATTTGTGCCCATATCTATGGTATTAACTTATGTTTATTTCTGTCTATTGTAATTTTGAAAATTTGGCAAACCTGTCAAACTTAAAAAAAAAGAACTCTATAAAAGGGAGCTTATTTTAACAATTTAATTTATTCAAACATATATCTATCTTCTTCAATAATTATTCTTGTTTTTATTAGCTTCCGCTCTCCATCAAAACCTCTGGCTCAAACAAAGCAATTTTGCTCAAAACAAGACTCGAATCCATGAACTCGACTTTGATACAACAAAAGTTCATTGGCATTTCTCAAGTTCATTATTCGTTTAGACACACTTTTGTTCAATCAATTGATTATATAGTTTGGTTTTAGTTATCTGACATCTTATACATTATAAAATGCACAATCATAATTAAAGACAAATTCTATCTTTGAAATCTAATCTAAATTCTAATAAAAATAATTACACATAGCATTCTTCCCTTCAACCTCATAATTTTTTATTTATATTTTTTTGATAAATTATACAATAATATTAGTTATTCTTATCATTATTTGTATTCTATTAATATTTTATTATATATATTTACCAAAAACATCACATTCTATTTACACTTACAAACTTGACAACGACAATGTGAACGATGCAATTAATTAACATATATTAATAGGTAAATGGAAATGAACAGTGGAAGCATGCTTCCACACAACTGCCTGGCAGGCTTTTGCCAGCCATGCATCATATCAAACCACGTGTCCTATGTGTTGGTCACAAAGAAAACGTGTCATAATACAACAACCTTTGGATTCCACTATAAAGTCTAAAAGCTTTTCTTCATTTAACAACTGGTCGGATAAGGCATATCACCCGGCGAACTTTCGTTCGTCCGTAGTATCGGCGGTGGTGCCTAGGACCCTAGGTGGTTTTACCGTGGTGGGGTAGGCGGTGGTGCCTGGGGGTTGTGCTGTGGTGACGGTGACGGGAATGGTGGCGGATAAGTGGTTATGTCGTGGTGGTGGTGACGGGAGCGGTGGCGGATAAGCGGTAGTGGTGATGGTAGTAATGTTTGATGCTGGTGATGTTGGATAGTGGTGGTGGCTCTCTACTCCGCCACTCCGGCCATTCTCTCTTTTGTGTCATTTGAGCGATCCAATTCAACGGCTTCGATTAGAGCCAAGGATTTGATCAAATCCACAACGGCGGTGGATGGATAACGGAGGAGTGGCCGGAAACGGTGGTAATAGTGGTTGTGAGCCTATTGGATCTAAGGACGAGATGCTAGAGAGAGTATGTGTGTAAACTGTAAATGGAGATAGTGTGCTCGATTGTTGTTATTGATATTCAGGTTTCAATTTATATTGATGTGAAGAAAAGTTAAGAAAAAATTATAACCCATCTGTTTTGCATTGAAACCCACTCAAAACTTAATTGGATATTTTGTAAAGTCCGTCTAGGGAAGTGTGTGATTAAATGCTGTTTGATGTCCGGTGCAACCTAATTAATGCATGTGCTTACAAATAGAAATTAAGATTCAACAATCCATAAATATCATGGATAAGTTAAGACATAATGGAAAACATGAAAACATACCTTTGATTGCATCAGTACAGGCCAGCAGAGAATCCAGATGGAGACGCAGCAACTGTGTTTGACATGATTGTCAGATTGATCTGGTTCCTCCTTAGGGTGCAATATAATGATGGTGATGATGAAAACCGAATAAGGGAGTTCGGTTATGGAGAGGAGGCCGATGGTGATGTTATGTGAATTAGTTAGGTTATGTATCTAAACCTAGAACCTCTACATAAGTCTCTTTATATATGCACCCAAGAGGAAACCCTGATTAGTTAATAAGAGTAATTTGGCCCATCAACAATTACCAACTAATTATTTAATAGGATTGTTATATATTTTGATCCATATAATGTAAATGATTATAATGGCTACTAGATTAAATATAACATAAAATATATTTAATCTTACATTCTCCCACTTAGCCGAGTAATCATTTACTATGAGTATTAGATAAGCCTGTTCAGGAGTTAACACTCATTTTAGCCTTAAACAAGTACTATAGCAGAGAAATACAGCCGTTGAATCATTATGCGACTCAGGACCCCCATTAGTCATACTATAGCCTTGATTTAAAACCTAATCGTCATGATCAAAATATACATAAGCCCTTTGTTTGATTTGTAACTTTATTTATCTATATGCCATTATGTCGACTTGACATATTCTTAGAGACATACAAAATCAAACTGATGAGGAAAATTAACTAATACTTAGTCATCCATAGTACGATATGCAATTGCGCACGGCCATTAATTAATACCCGTCTATGAGCTCTCTTAATAAGACTTATGGGTAATAGCCCTTCAGTTATAGGATCCTTAAGCATATCATGAATGTATTCGGTACAAAACTTAGTTTCCTCAATTCGTTCATAAACGAATAATTAATTGCGTATCGAAATTTAATGCAACACCTCTTGAACTGTTACTGTTCAAGGAATCATGGTAGCTGACTTTATCACACTAAGTCTTCAAAACATTAATTATATAGAGTTAATAAACTTATGAGTCCACTGATAAATTTCCAACAACATTTAGTGACTGTATTATGTCGTTATAACTTAGGTTGTTAATATCAGTGCATTATGACTCCTCCATGAGATAGGTTTTGTCTGCTGACATAAAGATATACCCGAAATTACATTTTGTCATCTTTGAATATTACAAAGTTAAAGTAATCAACCGGTTTTTAGTTCTCACTTTTTCTTCAAATTTTAGCCTCTCGTTTCTTTTAAAGATATTGTAATACTCCATTAGATGCTTCACATTAATCTAGACAAATCTAGTGTGTTGCAATGTGAGTAATATCTAAACGAGTATAGACTTAAACTTACATAAGGCTTCCAATTAATGAAGCGTAAAGAAATAATCTCATTTATCCTATTATCCTCTAAAAGAAGAGCAGTATTATTTGTTACATATGTAAGGACCCATTTAATGTTAAACTTATGGAACAGAACTAATGTCCCATTGGATCTATCTCAGTATGTTATGTTATCTATCATTTAAGAAATATCTCTGAGATCTATTATATCAAAGTTTGTGTTAACAATGCTTTGACTTATGTAACATATACCTGTCAAAAGAATATCATCTTTACAGACAAGTTTAATTTAGTTGCTCCCACTGTAAGGACCTTCAAAAATGTCCCTAAACGACCCGTAAGTGAAAACCCGGACCCCTGAAACCCTAACGTGCATGAAAAACAAAGAAAACAAGATTTTTAGGGTTCACGCGGGCCGCGTAAGGGTAAGCCTAGGATTACGCGGGCCGCGACAACTCACCAAATCTCCGGAACAGCGAACAGGCCACGTGTCGCACACATGGCAGCCCTAGGTATGACACGCTAGCCCTAGTCTACGACTAGGGTTCCTCGCGGGCCGCGTAAAGATTAAGAGGGGGCTTACGCGGGCCGCGTAAACCCCAAATTTCTGCTATAAATAGATTTGGCTACGAGCAGTTCACTGATGTCGAAATCTCAATAAAAAACACGAAGAATACTGCTCAAAAGTCGAAAATCATATTTACAGTAGTGAGGCGCTGCTACGATACAGGGTATTAACTCGATCACTGCTACGATTTAATGTCCGATCGATTGAAACTATCCGATGGATGTTTAAGTGCTGCCCACATTAGGGCCATACTTTGTCATTCGTCGTGAATTCGATGGATGTTTAAGTATAGCACTTTGTCATTTGTTGTGAGGGTTTTAATCTCGTGAGTTATCGTAAATGTTGTATTAGTTACTGACCTAGTTCGTGTGCATTGTTATTTAAATTAGGTTACAAGGCTAATCAGTAGGCTAAACTATGCCCGTTTAAATCTGCAATGTGAGTCATTCTCTTTTATCAAAAGTATTTTACAATACTCCATTTATTTTCAAAAGTTATAATTACAGGGATTAAGTCGTGGTTATCTTGAATCACTGGCTAGTGGGGTATTGTGCACATTACTAATTTCTCACGGTTAGGCTAATAAATCCTAACAGTGATAATCATCACTACTTGGGTGAAAGGACCCAATAGTAGTATGACCATCGTCACCAGGAGGTGACACGGCGCCAGATAAAAATAAGATAGAAGCCATTGTAATCGCTCTTATGCTGTAATTGATAACTAATGTGTCTTGAATGACTCGCCAGTATTTCCCCGCTGATAAAATACTTTTAAAACATGTTTCAGGCGACCTGCTGTGAAGCAAGGAAAACGTGCTGCGGAGCACTAACAAGCTTGAAGAGGTGGCTCAATAAAATGAATAAACATGTTTTGTAAATCAGGGAATTTCCTCGTGAAATTCCTCTATTATAAATTCCGGGGTTTGTCCCAAATTATATAATAAAATAATTGGGCATTTTCAAGTTTAAAAGGTCCTGTAAATCTTCCGCTGTCAACTCAATTAATAAACACCACGGGATTTCTGTCCCGCGGCTCCTGGACCGGGTAAAACCGGGACGGGGGCCGTGACAGAAAAAGGTGGTATCAGAGCCACTGATTTAAGCCAATTAAGTATTTAGAAATACTTAATTTTTCTGATTACCAATTTGTGATTATGTGTTTTTAACCAACTACTCGTTAGTTACAGTATGGGTAAGCAAAGAATTTCGGACATCTATCGTCAACTAGATAGTACACCAAAAGATAAGGAAACCTCATTCCAATCAAATTCCTCAAGATACTCAGCAGATACTGAGGAAGGAATATTTGTTCGTAAGGCACAGTTTGAGAAACCACTTACCATTAAGAAAAGAAGTTGGATTATTAGAAAAAGTCAAGAGAAAATAAAGAAGTCACAAACAAAAGAAGTGATAATTAATAAAAAGACTCAGGAAACAGGTGAAAACTGTAAGGACCTTCAAAAATGTCCCTAAATGACCCGTAAGTGAAAACCCGGACCCCTGAAACCCTAACGTGCATGAAAAACAAAGAAAACAAGATTTTTAGGGTTCACGCGGGCCGCGTAAGGGTAAGCCTAGGCTTACGCGGGCCGTGACAACTCACCAAATCTCCGGAACAGCGAACAGGCCATGTGTCGCACACGTGGCAGCCCTAGGTATGACACGCTAGCCCTAGTCTACGACTAGGGTTCCTCGCGGGCCGCGTAAAGATTAAGAGGGGGCTTACGCGGGCCGCGTAAACCCCAAATTTCTGCTATAAATAGATTCGATCATGAGCTTTCATCTGGTGTCAAAAACTTTTCTCAAAAACGAAAGCATACTGCTCAAAATTATAATTTAAAGTAGTGAGGCGCTGCTACGATACAGGGTATTAACTCGATCGCTGCTACGATTCAATGTCCGATCGATTGAAAATATCCGATGGATGTTTAAGTGCTGCCCACATTAGGGCCATACTTTGTCATTCGTCGTGAATTCGATGGATGTTTAAATATTGCACTTTGTCATTCGTTGTGAGGGTTTTAATCTCGTGAGTTATCGTAAATGCTGTATTAGTTACTGACCTAGTTCGTGTGCATTGTTATTTAAATTAGGTTACAAGGCTAATCAGTAGGCTAAACTCTGCCCATTTAAATCTACAATGTGAGTCATTCTCTTTTTATCAATTGTTTTACAATACCTCAAATTATTTTCCAAAGTTATAATTACAGGGATTAAATCTTGGATATCTTGAATCACTGGCTAGTGGGGTATTGTGCACATTACTAATTTCTCACAGTTAGGCTAATAAATCCTAACAGTGATAATCATCACTACTTGGGTGAAAGGACCCAATAGTGGTATGACCATCGTCACCAGGAGGTGATACGGCGCCAGATAAAAATAAGATAGAAGCCACTGTAATCGCTCTTATGCTGTAATTGATAACTAATGTGTCGTTTTATATACTTGAATGACTCGCCAGTATTTCCCCGCTGATAAAATATTTTTAAAACATGTTTCAGGCGACCTGCTGTGAATCAAGGAAAACGTGCTACGGAGCACTAACAAGCTTGAAGAGGTGGCTCAATAAAATAAATAAACATGTTTTGTATATCAGGGAATTTCCTCGTGAAATTCCTCTATTGTAAATTACGGGGTTTGTCCCAAATTATATAATAAAATAATTGGGCATTTTCAAGTTTAAAAGATCCTGTAAATCTTCCGCTGTCAACTCAATTAATAAACACCACGGGATTTCTGTCCCGCGGCTCCTGGACCGGGTAAAACCGGGATGGGGGCCGTGACAGAAAAAAGTGGTATCAGAGCCACTGATTTAAGCCAATTAAGTATTTAGAAATACTTAATTTTCCTAATTACCATTTTATGACTATGTGTTTTAACTGACTACTTGTTAGCTACAGTATGGGTAAGCAAAGACTTTCGGACATCTATCGTCAACTAGATAGTACACCAAAAGATAAGGAAACCTCATTCCAAACAAATTCCTCAAGATACTCAGCAGACACTGAGGAAGGAATATTTGTTCGTAAGGCACAGTTTGAGGAACCACTTACCCCTAAGAAAAGAAGTTGTATTATTAGAAAAAGTCAAGAGAAAATAAAGAAGTCACAACCAAAAGGAGTGATAAGTAATAAGGAGACTCAGGAAACAGATAATAAACCACCATGGGAAGATGAATTAGACGAACAATGGGAAAATCTCTACATGTTAGCCACTACAGCAGTAAATGCTAACTTATAGTTAAATCGCCAAACCAGTACCAGCACCTATGCTACCTACGAGCCAGAAACTTTAAGAAAACTTCATCCATTAGATAACCACTAGTATATTTCGAATTTCAGTTGTAATTTATAATAGATATATATCACAATATTTGATTTTAATAAAATGGTTTGTATAAATTAGATATTTGTAATTAATATTAAATTTTTCTGATCGCCATTCTGTGGAAGTTCAAGTTACAAAATTTTAACCTAGAATTTTGTGTGTTTCTTCATATCTGCTAAACAGCATGAATGAATTGTCTGAAGCTCTTCAGAATCTCAATCTCTATTCTGTTAATGTGGAAGTTTCCAGAGACTTTACCGGTTATTGTGCCGACATGGAAGAACCTATGGAATTTCAAACCCAACCTCCGGAGAAACCAAATCCAAAGAAAAGAAGAAGATTAGTGGGCTGGAGGCGTGTGCGTAGGAGGAAACCAGCAACATGGAAAGTTATAAAGACGGAGGATCCCAAAGGTAAAGGCAAGGAAATGGAGATTGGGGAAAGTTCCAGGCAAGACCAGGAAATGCCACCCTGGGAAGAGTTGGATCATAAACTGACACTTAGTGACCTCATCGGACCTGCCGATGAAAACCACTTTAATTACCCAGCAGAAGCACAACTTCCAGTTAATCTAGAGCCTGAGATCCCAGATCCTATTATCCACACCCAACCTCTACCAGCAGAACTAGAAGAATGGTGGACTACCAACTGGCAGTTTCAAAATCTCCTAAATAACCCTAATACCTTTTTCCCTCAATTTGATACTGAACCTCCGCTACACCCACCTATGAGCTCAGAAAACTTGGCGGAACTCCGTCATTATGGCGAAGAGCTGATTGATGCAGGGAATCGAATTAGGGAAGTAGGGGAAAGAATATCTTGGAAATACGACGAAAGGGAACGTCGTTACTAAGATGTCAGCTGACGAGGATGGTGTGACTGTGGTTGTATGGTTGTAGGAAAATTTGTTTAATAATAATAATATAATCATAAAAAAATATAAGTATGTGTAATAATTTAAAAATAAATTTTTTTAAGATAACCAGTGTGTACGGATGCCTATTATAATATATAAAATATCGAACGTCGAAAAATCGACAATTTTGGCTATACGTGTTGACATGATTATGTGCAATTGTTTTGTTATGTTTAGTTATTAATTATCTTATGCTAATCACTTATATAAATTAATTACCAGATGGCAAACGCTGGTAATGAACCCGTTAATGAAGTGAATCAATCTGAGCAAAACAATGAAGATCAATTTCTGAATAGGCAAGATATCGAAAACATCGTTGCTAAGGGAGTAGCAAATGCTATTCCAGCAATACTTGCTGCTGCTCGAAATCCAGTTGAACCTCAAATTATTCCTAGTAAACGTACTCATGAAGACAACTTCAGTAATAGGATAAATGGAGGGGGTAACATTAATAATAATGATAATGATGTACTGCAAGCCCCAATTCTCAAAAGAATGAAAGCTGCAACGCCTGGTTGCACTTACAAGGAATTTCTTGCCTGTAAACCAATCGAGTTTACAGGTATAGAAGGGGCGACTGCTGCACTGCGTTGGTTAGAGAAAACCGAAGCAGTAATTAAAATAAGTAAATGTGCCGAGGAGGACAAGGTCATTGTAACACCCCGAAAAATATAAAACTTTATATTAAAAACTATAAAGTATAATAAATGAGAATTTACTAACTAGGAATTTTAACCTAGTTAGTTACATGTCTAGAAATAAATTAAAGTAGGGTTAAAAAGCAACTAAGTCAAATGTTGATCAAAGTGAGGGGCTTAAGTTGTAAAAATTAAAACTTGATTTTTTACTAAACAATTAAATCAAAACCAAACCCCCATTTTTGAAGGGTCTGGTCGCACAAAAGAAGAGCAGGGGCGACACCCACTCTCACAAACCCAAAAATCATTAGAACTCTCAAATTGAAGGTCAAATCCTATCCCAAATCAAAATCCGAGCATAGATTATTGATCCTCATCGCAAGAGGATTCCAAGGTATGTAAAATTTAAGGAAAACTCTGAACTTGAAATTCTCATGAATTGGGAAAAATCTGAAATTAGGCTTGCATGTATGTGTTATGATGATTAGGGAACAACTATAGTGTCTAGGGATAAACCCTAGACAAATACAAGTTGAAATCATATGAAATTTTAGCAAAACCTATGAACACCATTGTAGGTGATTAGTGGGTTATGTGTAATTTGATGAACACTAGGTTATGGAGTGTTAATCTTGTGTAATTTGGCAATTTGGGAGTGATTTCAGAAATCTAGAAGCTAACAATCATGTAAAATGTTGATTGAGGTGAAATTAGGACTAAATGATAAGCTAGAAACTTGTCATATAATCATGTGAAAAAAAATCTGCCCTTAAGGTGTTTGTGAAAATGCCTCAAAGAAGGCTTAAAATAGAAATTTAATGATTAAACACATAAATATGATGTTTCGGTGTATTATGCGATGTAAGGCTTAAAAAGAGTTCTAAACATGTCTTGAATCGAACTCTATAGGAAAGGATACCGGAACGTCGAGTGGACAAGCCGGTGGTGATTTACGGTTGAAGGGCGTACACTAAGGTATGTAACCTTGTTCCGTTACATTATGTTAATTAGAATTACGGTCGTTTGAAGTTGTGTTTTTAAGACAAGATATTCGTTAATAAAAGTGACGAAGATCACTATTAGATAAACGAGTCAAAAACTTGATTAGAAAATGTTTGGTAGTCATTGGAAATGGAGGATTCCATAAATGAGCCAAACGGGTCGATTAATTGTTTAGTAGATAGTAAGAATGTGTTTTGAATAGCTTATGGCGATGGTGGATCACAAGAGCGTAAAACCATAGACTTGGTATTGATACGCTAGTGATCGTAAGCCCCGGATGATGGGTAAATAAGATTGGAATGCCAAAGAATAAGTTGGCGAACAATTTGCACACATAGTAATGGGTCGAATAATCGAAACAAGGATTTTGTGGGACATTCGTTCATAATCCGGGTTTCGATAAGTGAAATTTATATGGTTAGATCCGTAATTTTAATACGGACATATAGAAAAAAGAATCGGCTAAAACGGATATGTAAATAAAAAGTTATGAGGAATTAAGCGAAAAAATATATATAAGAAGGCTGAGCTGGGCGAACCGTGGGTCACGGTCTTGAACTGTGACTCACAATTTGGCAATTCTGTTTGGAGCTGGGTGAACCGTGGGTCACAGTCCTGAACCGTGACTCACAGTCTAGCAGTTCTGCTTTGAGCTGGGCGAACCGTGGGTCACAGTCTTGAACCGTGACTCACAGTTTGGCAGTAATTTGTTTGTTTTTCATTATTTAAGCAATAGAACTCATTTTTACTTGATATTAAGATGTCAAAACTAACGATTAATGTGGTTTTGACCATAGGTGATGCTCGTTTGTTGTGGATGTTGATCAAGCAAGGGAATCAAGAACCGAACACAAGTTTTAAATGCTTCCGCGCTAACCTAATCTAGTTTAAAACATGTTGTTTGTAAACTCTTTTGAATATTGAATATTTTAATCTAGTTAGTCGACTATGTTTAAATACTATAATGACGTACATCTTAGTTATTAACTAACTTTTGTTGGTCATGTATTTCGAATTTAAATAGTCCGTATTTTATGGTTATAAAACTAAACTATAAGACGGGTGTTACAAGTTGGTAATCAGAGCTTAAGGTTGTCAACAAAGTGTTCGGTTCGAGCTTGATCGATCGTCCGGTAAGAATTAACTTATTTATGTTAGTAGATTATACCTTATGTAAGTATGGGAAATAAATTGAGATGCATGGGAAGAGTGTGTTAACACACTCAAACCCGGAAAGTGCATTAAGTGTGAACGGTTAAAGCAAGTTAGGAACTTGGCTAAACCGAAACAAATGAAGCAATATTATAAATGAAATGTTTAATGTTTAAATGTAAACATTTCAGCTTCAAGATATCTGATGGGAATGATGATAATCCGGTGCAAACAAGCACCGAACAAATGAAAGAAACAATTGCCGAAGAGGTAGGAAAGGCAATTGAAGGAAGTCTATCCGGGTTTATAGACAAAATTCAAAACACGGTGTTGTCGCTTGTTGAAGAGCGAGTTAAAAGGTTGGAGGATATTGTCAACCTTATGAAGGAGAAAACGGGGGAACGCAAAGGATGCTCGTACAAAGAATTCATGGCGTGTAAACCGCCAATCTATAACGGGGAGGTTGACCCGATAATTTGCCAAAGATGGATAAGTGATGTTGAAGGAGTGTTTGAACGAACCCACTGTGATGTAGGTGACTTTGTTGCTTACGGAACGGGTCAATTGAGAAATCAAGCCAAGGATTGGTGGCATAACAAAAAGAAGGAGATGGGAGCCGAAGCGGCGAGGGCTATGACTTGGGACGAGTTTAAGGTACCATTCCTTAAACACCACAGTCCCAAAGCGGTTATTAACAGAATCAAAGAAGAATTCATCCAGCTGAGACAAAAGGGTGAAACAATTGATAAGATCACGGGCATCTTCATGGATAAGCTGAGATTTTGTGACGAGTTAGTCACCACTGAAGAGCAAAAGATATATTACTATTACAACATGCTGAGTGCCGAGTACCGGGAATTTATGACTCCGTCAAAATATGAAACCCTCACGGAGATTATCAACACCGCCCGGGAGCGGGAGATCGAGTTAAAGAAACAAGTGGAGAGAGGTGAACGAAGGGCACAGGATGTGAATCCAAAGCTAGAACCGCTGAATCGGGAAAGAAAGTGGATGCTAAAGGCGGGTCGCCGAGTTGCAAGGTGTGTGGTAAAGGGCACAAAGGAGAGTGTCGTTTCAAAGACAAGCCATGCCCGGTATGTGGGAAGACGGGACACACCGCATCACTATGTCCCGGGAAAGTTTCTGTGTGTTACAAGTGTTATCAACCCGGTCACAAGAAATCTGAATGCCCCGAGTTGGTGGGAAAGAGAGACACAAAAGAGTCTCCAACAGAAGCTCCCAAAGCGAAGGCTAGGTCCTTCCAACTTACCGCGGCTGAAGCGAAGACAGAACCCGATGTGGTTTCAGGTATATTCACAATTAACTTAATTCCAGCACGTGTATTGTTTGATACGGGTGCGAATAAATCCTTCATTTCGCATGGGTTTATTCGACATCCTTCATTTGTATTAACGAAATTACCTGTGCCCTTAGAAGTTGAAATAGGGGACAACAAAAGTTTTATAGTTTGTGATGTTTGTCGAGGCTGCAAATTAAGCATCGACGATGAGGAATACTTGATAGACTTAATCCCGATGTCAATGGGATAATTTCAAGTAGTCGTTGGGATGGATTGGCTAGCCCAGCACCATGCAAAAGTCGTGTGTTTTCGTAAGGAGATAAAATTAACATCTCCGAGCGGGAAACACGTCACCATTTATGGCGAAAAATGAGGTAACCCCATAGTGTGTTCAATGTTGAAAGCTCACAAGCTTATGAAGCGAGGATGCAAGGCGTTCATGATATACGCAAATGAGCCCGAGAAAGAATCACGGAAGATTGAAGATGTACCGGTAGTACGAGATTATGGAGATGTGTTTCTGGAGGATTTACCGGGGATACCGCCTGAACGGGAAGTAGAGTTCGGGATCGAATTGATTCCGGGCGCAAAACCCGTAGCAAAAGCCCCGTACCGACTTGCACCGTCGGAATTACAAGAATTGATGTCCCAAATCCAAGACCTGCTTGACAAGGGATTCATAAGGCCAAGTGTGTCTCCTTGGGGCGCATCGGTATTGCTCGTGAGAAAGAAAGACGGGAGCATGCGCATGTGTATCGATTACCGGGAGTTAAACAAGCTCACGGTAAAGAACCGATACCCGCTTCCAAGGATAGATGATTTATTCGACCAATTACAAGGTGCGAACTGGTTTTCAAAAATTGACCTTAGATCTGGGTATCATCAACTAAAGGTCAAAGAAGAAGATGTACCGAAGACGGCTTTCCGCACGAGATACGGACATTACGAATTCCTCGTGATGTCATTTGGGCTGACGAATGCACCCGCAGCTTTCATGGACCTCATGAACCGGGTTTGCAAGCCAATGTTGGATAAGTCGGTCATCGTGTTTATCGATGATATCTTGGTGTATTCGAAAAGTGAAGCTGAACACGCACACCACTTACAAGAAGTGTTAGAGACACTTAGACGAGAGAGGTTATATGCAAAATTCTCCAAATGTGCCTTTTGGTTACGAGAGGTGCAATTTCTTGGCCATGTCATAAGCGCCGACGGAGTTTTGGTGGATCCGTCAAAGATAGAGGCTGTGTCAAAATGGAGTCCCCCGAAGAACCCTTCGGAAATTAGAAGCTTTTTGGGGCTTGCGGGATACTATAGGAGATTCATTCAAGATTTCTCCAAGATTGCGTCACCGCTAACAAAGCTAACCCAAAAGAAAGAAAAGTTTATTTGGGGTGTCGATCAAGAAAAAGCGTTTCAAACGCTAAAAGAAAAGTTAACTCAAGCTCCGGTACTGACATTGCCGGACGGAGTCGAAGACATGGTGGTTTATTCGGATGCTTCACTATCGGGGCTCGGTTGCGTGTTGATGCAACGGGGCAAGGTAATAGCCTATGCCTCGAGACAATTGAAGATACACGAGAAGAAATATCTCACACACGATCTCGAGTTGGCTGCGGTGGTATTTGCATTAAAAATATGGAGGCACTACTTGTATGGGGTAAAGTGCACCATATTCACCGACCACAAGAGCTTGAAATACTTCTTCGATCAGAAGGAGTTAAATATGCAACAAAGGCGATGGCTGGAAACGGTGAAAGACTATGATTGTGAAATACATTATCACCCCGGAAAGGCTAATGTGGTGGCGGATGCTCTGAGCAAAAAAGCGGACTACGTCCCAATACGAGTAAGATCGATGCAACTCGTGGTGACCTCGGGTATACTTGAACGAATTCGAGAGGCGCAATTAGAAGCAATGAAAGAAGAGAATTGGAAGAAAGAAAGAATAATCGGTCAATTGAAAGATTTTTCGGATGGAAATAGCGGGTTGAAGACTCGATCCGGAAGGGTATGGGTTCCACATACTTGTGGAGTGAAGGTGCTTCTACTTAATGAAGCTCATAAATCCCGTTATTCAATTCATCCGGGTGCGACCAAGATGTATAATGATTTGAAACAAAATTATTGGTGGCCCGGAATGAAGAGGGATGTGGCGAAGTATGTGGAAAAATGCTTGACATGTTTACAAGTCAAGGCGGAGCACCAGAAACCTTATGGCAAACTCCAACCGTTAGAAATTCCGGTTTGGAAATGGGAACATATTACAATGGACCTATTAACCAAGTTGCCTATGACGAATCGTGGTTTCGATGCCATATGGGTAGTGGTGGATAGATTGACGAAAAGTGCTCACTTCATTCCGATTCGTGAGACTTATACGTCAGAAAAGATGTCAGAAGTTTACACTAATGAAATAATAGCACGTCATGGGGTGCCGGTATCCATCGTGTCTGATAGGGATACCCGGTTTACTTCAAATTTCTGGCGAGATTTCCAAGAGCAAATGGGAACCAAATTGTTCATTAGCACTGCGTACCATCCTCAAACGGATGGACAGAGTGAAAGGACGATACAAACATTGGGGGATATGCTACGGGCGTGTATAATCGACTTTGGAGGAAGTTGGGATGTTCACCTACCGTTAGTCGAGTTTTCGTATAATAACAGCTACCAATCTAGTATTAAGATGGCACCGTACGAAATGCTTTATGGTAGGAAGTGTCGAACCCCGGTATGTTGGGGTGAAGTGGGACCACGTGAACTCGCCCATCAAGATATAGTACGAGCCACGAATGAAAAGATCGATATAGTTCGGGCACACTTGAAGGCGGCTCAAGACAGGCAAAAGGCGTATGCTGATAGAAGGAATAGGCCAATCGAATTCCAGGTTGGCGATATGGTCATGCTAAAGGTTTCCCCATGGAAGGGCGTTATTAGATTCAGAAAAAGGGGGAAGCTAAGCCCGAGGTTTATTGGGCCATTTAAAATCATCGGAAGGGTTGGCAAGGTAGCTTACCGCCTTGAGCTACCGGAGGAACTAAGTGGGATTCATGGCACGTTTCATGTGTCAAAATTACGAAAGTGCCTAGCAGACGAAACAGACTATATCCATTACGACGATATCGAAGTGGATAATAGTTTGAATTATGTTGTGAGACCGGTAGAGATTTTAGACCGAAAGGTCAAACACTTACGAAGTAAACAAATCGACCAAGTCAAAATCAGATGGGAGCATAGGAAAGGTTCGGACACTACGTGGGAGTCCGAAGAGGAGATGCGACGTCTCCACCCAACATTATTTGGTACGTACTTCGGTTTCGGGGACGAAACCCCTTTAAGGGGGGTGGACTTGTAACACCCCGAAAAATATAAAACTTTATATTAAAAACTATAAAGTATAATAAATGAGAATTTACTAACTAGGAATTTTAACCTAGTTAGTTACATGTCTAGAAATAAATTAAAGTAGGGTTAAAAAGCAACTAAGTCAAATGTTGATCAAAGTGAGGGGCTTAAGTTGTAAAAATTAAAACTTGATTTTTTACTAAACAATTAAATCAAAACCAAACCCCCATTTTTGAAGGGTCTGGTCGCACAAAAGAAGAGCAGGGGCGACACCCACTCTCACAAACCCAAAAATCATTAGAACTCTCAAATTGAAGGTCAAATCCTATCCCAAATCAAAATCCGAGCATAGATTATTGATCCTCATCGCAAGAGGATTCCAAGGTATGTAAAATTTAAGGAAAACTCTGAACTTGAAATTCTCATGAATTGGGAAAAATCTGAAATTAGGCTTGCATGTATGTGTTATGATGATTAGGGAACAACTATAGTGTCTAGGGATAAACCCTAGACAAATACAAGTTGAAATCATATGAAATTTTAGCAAAACCTATGAACACCATTGTAGGTGATTAGTGGGTTATGTGTAATTTGATGAACACTAGGTTATGGAGTGTTAATCTTGTGTAATTTGGCAATTTGGGAGTGATTTCAGAAATCTAGAAGCTAACAATCATGTAAAATGTTGATTGAGGTGAAATTAGGACTAAATGATAAGCTAGAAACTTGTCATATAATCATGTGAAAAAAAATCTGCCCTTAAGGTGTTTGTGAAAATGCCTCAAAGAAGGCTTAAAATAGAAATTTAATGATTAAACGCATAAATATGATGTTTCGGTGTATTATGCGATGTAAGGCTTAAAAAGAGTTCTAAACATGTCTTGAATCGAACTCTATAGGAAAGGATACCGGAACGTCGAGTGGACAAGCCGGTGGTGATTTGCGGTTGAAGGGCGTACACTAAGGTATGTAACCTTGTTCCGTTACATTATGTTAATTAGAATTACGGTCGTTTGAAGTTGTGTTTTTAAGACAAGATATTCGTTAATAAAAGTGACGAAGATCACTATTAGATAAACGAGTCAAAAACTTGATTAGAAAATGTTTGGTAGTCATTGGAAATGGAGGATTCCATAAATGAGCCAAACGGGTCGATTAATTGTTTAGTAGATAGTAAGAATGTGTTTTGAATAGCTTATGGCGATGGTGGATCACAAGAGCGTAAAACCATAGACTTGGTATTGATACGCTAGTGATCGTAAGCCCCGGATGATGGGTAAATAAGATTGGAATGCCAAAGAATAAGTTGGCGAACAATTTGCACACATAGTAATGGGTCGAATAATCGAAACAAGGATTTTGTGGGACATTCGTTCATAATCCGGGTTTCGATAAGTGAAATTTATATGGTTAGATCCGTAATTTTAATACGGACATATAGAAAAAAGAATCGGCTAAAACGGATATGTAAATAAAAAGTTATGAGGAATTAAGCGAAAAAATATATATAAGAAGACTGAGCTGGGCGAACCGTGGGTCACGGTCCTGAACCGTGACTCACAGTTTGGCAATTCTGTTTGGAGCTGGGTGAACCGTGGGTCACAGTCCTGCAAAATTCTGGGGCGTCAAGAGGAAGACTGCAGGAAGAAGAAGTCCACAATCTGCTACAACTGTGGAGAAGCTGGACATTTTAGGCCAGACTGCCCGAAATTGGTCAAACCAGCTGATAACAAAGCCAAACCTGCAGAAGGAACTACCAAGAAAAATGCAAGAGCCTTCCACCTGACTACTCAGGAAGCAGAACTAATCCCTGACGTGATAGCTGGTACGTTCCTAGTTCACGACGTTTATGCAAAAGTAATATTTGACTCTGGTGCTGACCAAAGTTTTATAAATACTTCATTCTGCCAAGCTCTTAACTTACCCTTAACCAACCTTAGACAAATTTTTACGGTAGAAACGGCCGATGGGAATTCTGTTAACATAGATAAGGTTTTGCAAGAAGAAAAAATAGAACTTTTAGGCCATAAATTTTCGGCAAACCTGTTACCTATGAATTTAGCCGGATTCGATATTGTGTTAGGAATGGATTGGTTAGTAGCCAACCATGCTTGAATTCTTTGTGATAAGAATTCCATAGAAATTCATACGCCCACAGGAGAAATGGTGATGATTACAGGAGATAAGCCACGTAAGCCAATGAAGTTCATTTCAGTAATGAAAGTTGCTAGTTATGAACGAAAGCAAGGAATAGTGTATATGATTTCAGTAATCATAAGCACTAAGAGTATGGAACTTAAGGAAATTCCAGTAGTATCAGAATACCCAGAGGTATTCCCAGAAGAACTACCTGGATTACCACCCGAACGGGAAGTAGAATTTAGAATTCGTCTAATTCCTGGAACTACACCGATAGCCAAGGCACCTTATCGGTTAGCACCCACCGAAATGCTAGAATTGAAAAAGCAGTTAGATGAATTACTAAGTAAAGGATTCATACAACCTAGTTCATCCCCGTGGGGAGCGCCAGTGTTGTTTGTGAAAAAGAAAGATGGTTCGATGCGATTGTGTATCGATTACAGGGAATTGAATAAGGTTACCATTAAGAATCGATACCCATTACCTAGGATCGATGATCTTTTTTATCAACTTCAGGGAGCTAGATATTTTTCTAAGATAGATTTACGCTCCGGATACCATCAATTGGAAGTACAAGAAGAAGACATACCTAAAACTGCTTTCAGAACTAGGTATGGTCACTACGAGTTTACAGTCATGCCCTTTGGACTAACAAATGCTCCTGCAGCATTTATGGACATGATGAATAGGATCTGTAAACCGTACTTGGATAAATTTGTAATTGTCTTCATCGACAATATACTTATTTATTCCAAAAGTCAGGAGGAACATTGTGAGCACCTGCATGTACTCTTAACTTTGTTAAGAAAAGAGAAGCTTTATGCCAAATTCTCGAAGTGTGAATTTTGGCTACAAGAAGTGCAATTTTTAGGACACATGGTGAATCACGATGGTATTCACGTAGATCCCTCCAAAATAGAAGCAATCACCAAATGGAAGGTCCTGCAATCAGCTATGGAAGTTAGAAGTTTTATAGGATTAGCCGGATACAATAGACGATTTATTAAGGATTTTTCCAAAATAGTTGTACCCTTAACTAAGCTAACCTGTAAAGCAGTTAAGTTTGAATGGTGACCTAGGAAAGAAGAGGCTTTTAGGATTTTGAAGCAAAAGTTAACAAACGCCCCAATTCTTGCCTTACCAGAAGGAATAGAAGATTTTGAAGTTTATTGTGATGCTTCTAAGTTAGGATTAGGATGTGTGCTAATGCAACGCAAGAAGGTAATTGCGTATGCCTCAAGACAATTGAAGAAGCACGAAGAAAATTATACGACACATGATTTAGAATTAGGAGCCGTAATTTTTGCCCTTAAGATTTGGAGACACTATTTGTATGGAAGTAAGTTTACTGTCTATACAGACCATAAAAGCTTAAGATACATATTTGGGCAAAAAGAATTGAACATGAGGCAAAGGAGATGGATGGAAATCCTAAGTGACTACGACTGTGATATTCAATATCACGAAGGAAAAGCAAACGTAGTTGCTGATGCTTTAAGTCATAAGTATCATGAGAAACAACGACGAGTTCGTGCTATTAGATTAAGTCTACGACTAGACTTAATGGAACAACTGAAGAACATTCAAGAAACAGCAATCAAGGATGATGCTGAAGGAATGAAGGGAAGAATAAAGGAATTAGAACAAGGAAGTGATGGAATTTGGAGATTCCACAAGAAAAGGATGTGGGTACCTAAGCAAGGAGAGTTAAGAAATAAGATTTTAGAAGAAGCCCATAAATCTAGGTATACCATGCATCCTGGTAACAATAAGATGAACCAAGATTTAAGAAATAACTTCTGGTGGATAGGAATGAAAAAGGACATAGCTAAATATGTTTCTAAGTGTCTTACTTGTTCACAAGTTAAGGCAGAACACCAGAAACCTTCAGGATTACTCCAACAATTAGAAATGCCGGAGTGGAAATGGGAACTTATAACAATGGACTTTGTTACTAAGTTACCCAAAACCAGAAAAGGTAATGACGCGATTTGGGTAATTGTGGATCGATTAACCAAATCAGCTCATTTTCTACCCATGAAGGAAACCTTCAGCATGGAAAGGTTAGCCAAGTGGTATGTAGATGAAGTAGTATCCTTACATGGAGTCCCACTCTCCATTGTATCGGATAGAGATAGTCGTTTCACTTCCCATTTCTGGACAAGTTTCCAGGAAGCCATGGGAACCCGACTAAATCTAAGTACTGCTTACCATCCTCAGACAGACGGACAAAGTGAAAGGACGATCCAAACCCTGGAGGACATGTTTGGGCATGTGTGATAGATTTTGGTGGAAACTGGGATGACCACCTACCCTTAATTGAATTCTCCTATAATAATAGTTATCATTCAAGCATTGAAGTTGCCCCAATTGAAGCACTGTATGGACGCAAGTGTAGAACTCCAGTTTGTTGGGCAGAAATAGGAGAAAGCCAATTATCAGGTCCTGAAATAGTACAAGAAACTACCGACAAGATCACTCAAATCAATGAAAGATTAAAGACGGCTCGCGATCGCCAGAAGAGTTATGCAGACAATAGGCGTAAGTCGTTAGAATTTCAAGTCGGAGACAAGGTTCTCTTAAAAGTTTCTCCTTGGAAAGGAGTAGTTCGGTTCGCTAAGAAAGGAAAGCTAAGTCCAAGGTACGTAGGACCATTCCCAGTAATACAGCGAATAGGGCCGGTCGCCTATCGCTTACAACTACCAGAAGAGCTAGATGGAGTACATGACGTATTTCATGTATCCAATCTCAAGAAATGTCTATCTGACGAATCCCTGGTAGTACCTCTTCAAGATGTAGAGGTAAATGAAAAGTTAAAATTTATTGAGAAGCCACTGCAAACAGAAGACAGAAAGATCAAGTTTCTCAAACACAAAAGACTAGTGCTAGTCAAAGTCAAGTGGGATTCAAAGAGAGGACCTGAATACACTTGGGAGCTGGAATCAGAAATGAAGCGAAAGTATCCTCCCTTATTTCAATAAATCTCGAGGACAAGATTCTAAATAAGGTGGGGAGGATGTAAGGACCTTCAAAAATGTCCCTAAACGACCCGTAAGTGAAAACCCGGACCCCTGAAACCCTAACGTGCATGAAAAACAAAGAAAACAAGATTTTTAGGGTTCACGCGGGCCGCGTAAGGGTAAGCCGAGGCTTACGCGGGCCGCGACAACTCACCAAATCTCCGGAACAGCGAACAGGCCACGTGTCGCACACGTGGAAGCCCTAGGTATGACACGCTAGCCCTAGTCTACGACTAGGGTTCCTCGCAGGTCGCCTAAAGATTAAGAGGGGGCTTACGCGGGCCGCGTAAACCCCAAATTTCTGCTATAAATAGATTTGGCTACGAGCAGTTCACTGGTGTCGAAATCTCAATCAAAAACACGAAGAATACTGCTCAAAAGTCGAAAATCATATTTACAGTAGTGAGGCGCTGCTACGATACAGGGTATTAACTCGATCGCTGCTACGATTTAATGTCCGATCGATTGAAACTATCCGATGGATGTTTAAGTGCTGCCCACATTAGGGCCATACTTTGTCATTCGTCGTGAATTCGATGGATGTTTAAGTATAGCACTTTGTCATTTGTTGTGAGGGTTTTAATCTCGTGAGTTATCGTAAATGCTGTATTAGTTACTGACCTAGTTCGTGTGCATTGTTATTTAAATTAGGTTACAAGGCTAATCAGTAGGCTAAACTCTGCCCGTTTAAATCTGCAATGTGAGTCATTCTCTTTTATCAAAAGTATTTTACAGTACTCCATTTATTTTCAAAAGTTATAATTACAGGGATTAAGTCGTGGTTATCTTGAATCACTGGCTAGTGGGGTATTGTGCACATTACTAATTTCTCACGGTTAGGCTAATAAATCCTAACAGTGATAATCATCACTACTTGGGTGAAAGGACCCAATAGTGGTATAACCATCGTCACCAGGAGGTGACACGGCGCCAGATAAAAATAAGATAGAAGCCATTGTAATCGCTCTTATGCTGTAATTGATAACTAATGTGTCTTGAATGACTCGCCAGTATTTCCCCGCTGATAAAATATTTTTAAAACATGTTTCAGGCGACCTGCTGTGAATCAAGGAAAACGTGCTACGGAGCACTAACAAGCTTGAAGAGGTGGCTCAATAAAATGAATAAACATGTTTTGTAAATCAGGGAATTTCCTCGTGAAATTCCTCTATTAGAAATTCCGGGGTTTGTCCCAAATTATATAATAAAATAATTGGGCATTTTCAAGTTTAAAAGATCCTGTAAATCTTCCGCTGTCAACTCAATTAATAAATACCACGGGATTTCTCTCCCGCGGCTCCTGGACCGGGTAAAACCGGGACGGGGGCCGTGACACCCACTCATCTTGAGGTAGGTACATTAATCCACTTGATTCTTGATGAAAATAATTATGTTAAGATTTCATCACATTATGTTGTTTACATTAACCCATACATGGATTTTATTGGTTTACAAATAAAGTGTTCTTTAACCTTCAGTTTGGAACTTTCAGGTTGTTTTATGAACATGTAAATATGTCAGCCATTTGTTAGGGAAAATTGTTTTTAATGTTCATCTAATGTAGCTTTAAACTATTAGAGTTAAATGCTTGGTTGGTCCCTGTGGTTTTCAAAAATTTCACACTTGGTCCTAGTGGTTTACTAATTACACCCGTGGTCCCAAAACTTGTCAAAAGTGCACTCTCTTGGTCCCCAGCCCTAACTTCAGTTAACTTTCTCTGTTAAGTCCATGTTAAATGACCTGAATACCCTTGCTTATTAATCCCTACCATCTCACCCACCCCTGATTCCCTCTGCTCTTCTATGACAACCACACACCCATCTTCAGGTCTCTCTCTTCTCAAACCGGAACCCTGAAACCTGAGCCATTATCCCCGAACTGACCTGAAACGGAGCTGCCATGGCTCCGGCAGCTACTGTTGTTGTCGAGCACCTCCGTAGCAGCCGTCGATTTGACGGTTTGCCGGTCAATCATCATCATCATCGATCACACTGCTGTGCTCAGTCACCATCCGTCGCCGGACTCACCGTCGAGTCGCCGGGAGCATCATCGTCCCTGATTTTTTTTCTAGAAGTGAGGGTTTAGGCGTTGAGTGGAGTGGTTTAAGGTGAAGAGGAGGCTGGAGGTGGATGTATGACCGGAGAAGAAGCCAACCGTCGCCGGAGTTCATGATCTCCGGTGACCGGTGTTTAAAGAAGAGAGGATCAGAGAGACACGGGCCTGTGTGGATGTGCGCAGGTTTGATGAAGTTAGGGTTTCTTCAACTAAGTAGTGGAAGAGAAGAAGCAGAGCTCATGGTGTGCGTGTTTGGTTTGTCTGTGTTTGCAAAATAAGGATAAGGATGTAGTCACCTCCGCCACCATCTCACCCACCACCACCATCTCACCTTCGCCACTTCTCACCTCCATCCCCACATTGTCAGACTCTGCACCGGAAAAACGCACAAACACCTCCGCCGTGCACAAAAATGACGCCTCAAAGCCTAGGTTAGATCTTAATTGCTAGTTTCAGCTCGATTTAGATCGAAGTTGCAGATTGTTGCTTTTTGTTAGATCTTAATTGCTAATTTCAGCTCGATTTTGTGTATTTGCAATGTATATTTTCTGTATTTATGAAAAATGTTACAAAAATGAGCTCAAATCTGGTGAAATTTGATATTTCAGAGCTGAGATGGTGGTGGTGGGTGAGATTGTGGCGGAGGTGAGATGGTGGAGGCTGTGCTTCCGTTTTTGATGGTGGTGGTGGGGATTGATGGTGGTGGTGGTGGATGAGGGCAATTTGGTCATCTAACATGGACTTAACAGAGAAAGTTAACTGAAGTTAGGGCTGGGGACCAAGAGAGTGCACTTTTGACAAGTTTTGGGACCACGAGTGTAATTAGTAAACCACTAGGACCAAGTGTGAAATTTTTGAAAACCACAGGGACCAACCAAGCATTTAACTCAAACTATTATAAGCTACTAGAACAGTGATGTTCCTCAAAGAAATCTTTGATAATTTATCTCTTCCTAAGTACAACCTTTGACAATCAATCATGCTTCTTCGTGTCTTAACGCTTATATTAGGATTTGATTTAGTTATGAACACTCTTAGGTAATTCAATCAAATCCCAAACGTTATACGAAAACATAAAATCAGTTTTACTAGAAAACTGTTTTATTCCATTTAGAAGATTATTGACGCTAATGGCTTAATTAGAAGAGATAGGATCAGTAAACATTTCCAAAATCTATTTCAACTTCAGTTAGGGAGGTTATGTAATCATCAAAGTTAGTAGGTTTTTAAACCTAGATGACCTCCTGATTTGATTATTGGGTTCATTAGAAGTTTCAGTTTTATGGATTATGTCACAACCCCCGATCCCTTATCCCCGGGAACGGGCGGACGTGATCACAGAGTTTGGTGGTATCAGGTTTTATTTAGTCTTGCAGCGGAATTTACATCAGGATCGTAGTTAGGAAATATTTATCAGAGAAAAACCACCATCTTTGATATTAATAAACACATGGGCAAAACCCAAGTTTCTTAATACAATACACTTATAGGGACAAACCCCTATTTTATTAAATTTAAAACATTGTTTATTAGGTAACTTTTATAGCCACATTATCTCCAAGCCTTCAGTGCTCTCCAGCTGGCTTTTTACTAATTGGCTGTCACATTAGGTTACCTGAAACATGTTTTAAAAATATTTGTCAGTGGGAAATACTGGTGAGTGAATCCCAATTTAATCAAGTTTAAAGTCACAGTGAACAGTATTGAGAGTGATCACTTTGTTTAAGTCTATACAATTACTCCATCTGGTACTATCACACCTGACTTGTGGGTCATATTACCCATTGGCTAACTCATTGTCCAATGGTAACGAATTTGTCATCCTGACTTACTACTCGCAAGTAGTACAAAATTTTGTATACAAAACCCCAACATACCGGCAGTAATTGAATAACTACAAAGACTCAATTACTGCTAATTTTCATAGTAAACATTTAAGGTTTGGTAAAACATTACCAAAAATATTAGCAAAAAGAGGATAAACTCACATTGCTGTCTTAGGCTTTTCGTAAGGATTTCCTGGCTATAATCTATAATTTATACAAATATACATTGGTCAGTATCATAACCCTTTGAAATTATTAATAATACCCTCCCCGAGACGGTATTCCAACAACTACGTCGGGCAGAACCACGACAGTTGTTACGGAACCCTAAATCAATCGGGTAGCGTAACTATTATGAAACCGGGGTTATAATACTTACAACGGAGCAGAACTTCGCTAATTAGGGGTATAATACCCAAAATATTACTTCTATTATTTCAGAATTCGTGAAAGAGATTCGTGAATTGGCGAAGAAAACTGAAATCTGATGCTGGCTATTTATAGTTGTGAAATCTGATCCTCACGCGGCCCGCGTTCCAGAACGCTAGACCTAAAGCGGGCCGCATCAACCCATAGCTTTGACTAGTCAGCAACTAGCGTTGACACGATGTCGACACGTGTCGACCTCTGGTGCATTCGCGTAACCAAGTCACTCGCGGCCCGCATTAACTTAACTAAACCCTAAAGCGGCCCGCTTTGACTAGAGAAGTCAGCGAAGTCAACCTTGATCCTAATTCGGCCCGCATTAGATGTGGAGGTGGGTCAAAGCGGCCCGCCTCAACTTATATTTTTCATTCTTATTTTATTTTTATAAACTATAATATATTTTAGGCTCAGTTTTCGCATACGGGGTGTTATTAAAGACTTATTGAGACTTTATAAGATATATTAGGGTGTCGGAAATATTATGAGGGTATTGATTTTACCGAGGGTTGTTACATTCTCCCCACCTTGTTTAGAGCTCGTCCTCGAGTTCTACTGAAACAAGTGCGGATATTTCTTCTTCATTTCTGACTCGAGTTCCCATGTGTACTCAGATCCTCTTTTGGATTCCCACTTCACTTTGACTAGAACTAGTCTTTTGTGCTTGAGATTCTTAACTTTCCTATCTTCAATTTGTAGAGGTCTTTCTACAAACTTGAGTTGTTCATTTACCTCTATGTCTTTAAGAGGCATTATCAGTGATTCATCAGCTAAACACTTTTTAAGATTAGATACATGAAACACATCATGTATTCCTGCCATTTCCTCTGGCAGTTGTAGCTGATAGGCTACAGGTCCTATTCTTCTGATAATCTTAAAAGGTCCAACATACCTGGGACTTAGCTTTCCTCTTTTGATAAATCTTACTACTCCTTTCCAAGGAGAGACTTTCAACAACACTCTATCTCCTACTTGAAATTCCAAAGGTTTGCATCGGTTATCAGTATAACTCTTTTGTCGATCACGTGCTGCTTTCAGTTGTTCCTTGACTTGAATAATCTTATCAGTGGTTTCCTGCACTATTTCAGGTCCAGATAATTGTTGTTCCCCAATTTCTGCCCAACAGACTGGGGTTCGACACTTTCTTCCATAAAGTGCTTCAAATGGTGCAGCTTTGATACTTGTGTGATAACTATTATTATAAGAAAATTCTATTAAAGGTAAGTGATCGTCCCAATTACCTCCAAAATCAATTACACAAGCTCTAAGCATATCTTCCATTGTCTGAATTGTCCTTTCACTTTGTCCATCTGTTTGGGGATGATAGGCTGTGCTTAACCTTAACTTGGTTCCCATTGCCTTTTGGAAACTTGACCAAAAATGAGAAGTAAAGCGGCTATCTCTATCAGAAACAATTGATAAAGGAATGCCATGTAAAGAAACAATTTCATTTACATATAATTTAGATAATTGTTCCATACTAATTGTTTCTTTCATTGGTAGAAAATGAGCTGACTTAGTTAATCTATCTACAATTACCCAGATTGTATCATTTCCTTTCCTAGTTTTGGGTAATTTAGTAACAAAATCCATTGTTATTAATTCCCATTTCCCCACCGGCATTTCTAATTGTTGTAACAATCCTGCAGGTTTCTGATGTTCAGCTTTAACTTGTGAACAAGTTAAACATTTAGAAACATAGACTGCTATGTCCTTCTTCATTCCTATCCACCAAAAAATTTTCCTTAAATCCTGGTACATTTTATCACTTCCTGGATGCATCGTATATTTAGACTTATGAGCTTCTTCTAATATACGATTACGCAGGTTTCCTAATTTAGGTATCCACATTCTCTTCTCATGGAATCTCCAAATTCCATCTGTTCCTTGTTTTAATTCTTTTAGCATACCTTTTAATTTTTCAGCATCATCCTTGATTACTGCTTCTTGTGCTTCTCTTATCTGATCATTTAAATCTACTTGCAGATTTAATTTAAGAGAACGTACCCTTTTTGGCTTTTCATGATATTTTCGACTTAAAGCATCTGCCACTACATTTGCTTTTCCTTCATGATACTGGATATTACAATCATAGTCACTAAGAAATTCCATCCAGCGTCTTTGTCTCATATTCAACTCCTTCTGTCCGAAAACATACCTTAAACTCTTATGATCTGTGAATATGGTAAACTTACTACCATAAAGGTAATGTCTCCAAATCTTAAGAGCAAAAATTATAGCTCCTAATTCTAAATCATGGGTTGAATAATTCTCTTCATGATTCTTAAGTTGTCTAGATGCATAAGCTATAACTTTTTGTCGTTGCATCAACACACATCCATAACCTAATCTAGAAGCATCACAATAGACTACGAAATCTTCAGTTCCTTCTAGTAATGCTAGTATAGGTGTATGAGTTAATCTTTGCTTAAGAATTCTAAAGGCTTCTTCTTGTTTTATTCCCCATTCAAACTTAACAGATTTACAGGTTAGCTTAGTTAAGGGAATGGCTATTCTAGAAAAATCTTTAATAAATCTTCTATAATAACCAGCCAATCCTAAGAAACTTCTAACCTCAGTTGGTGATTCAGGGGTTTTCCATTTTGTAATTGCTTCAATCTTTGTTGGATCTACATGAATTCCTTCATGATTTACTAGGTGTCCAAGGAATTGTACTTGTTCTAACCAAAATTCGCACTTTGAAAACTTAGCATAAAGTTTTTCCTTTCTTAACAGACTTAAAAGTGTGTGCAGATGTCTTGTATGATCCTCTTTACTCTTAGAGTAAATTAGAATATCATCTATAAAAACAATTATGAATTTATCCAAATATGGCTTACATATTCGGTTCATCATGTCCATAAATGCAGCTGGGGCATTGGTTAAACCAAATGGCATGACAGTAAATTCATAATGACCATACCTCGTTCTGAATGCGGTTTTAGGAATATCCTCTTCCTGTACTTTTAATTGATGATATCCTGACCTTAAATCGATTTTAGAGAAAAATCGAGCTCCTTGCAGTTGATCAAACAGATCATCAATTCTCGGTAATGGGTACCGATTCTTGATCGTGACTTTGTTTAATTCACGGTAATCAATGCACATACGCATTGATCCGTCTTTCTTTTTAACAAACAATATCGGCGCTCCCCATGGCGACGAACTTGGCTGTATGAATCCTTTTTCCAATAATTCATCTAATTGTTTCTTAAATTCTTGCATTTCTGCAGGTGCCAAACGGTAAGGTGCTTTGGCAATTGGTGACGTTACTGGTAGCAGGTGAATTCTGAATTCAACTTCTCTATCTGGAGGTAGTCCTGGTAATTCTTCTGGAAATACATCTGAAAACTGTGATACTACTGGAATATCTTTTAGTTCTTTTCCTTTAGTGTTAGTGATCATAGAAATCAAATACACTACAGAACCTTTTCTAATGCAACTTGCAGTTTTCATCACAGATATGAATTTTGTGGATCTAAAGGGCTTATTTCCTTTAATTGTGATCATTTTACCTTTTGGTGAATTTACTTGGATTAACTTTTGATCACATAAAATACTAGCTTTATTGGCTATTAACCAATCCATTTCTAAAACAACATCAAATCCTACCAGATTCATGGGATAAAGATTTGCAATAAACTTCTGATTTAAAATTTCTATGCTTGCACCCTGCAAGATTTCAGAAATCCTAATGGTTTCTCCATTGGCTGTCTCTACTACGCATTCATGTGGTAGTTTAGTTAATGACTGATTTAAAATTTTGCAAAACGATGTATTAATAAAACTTTGGTTTGCACCAGAGTCAAATAATACTTTAGCAAAGACATCATTAACTAAAAACGTACCAGCTATGACGTCTGGGATCATTTTGGCTTCTTCTGTAGTCAGAACAAATGCTCTAGCATTTCTAGTATTCTTGTTATCTGTGGCTGGAGCTAATTTTGGACAATTTGGCCTGATATGACCTTTTTCTCCACAGTTGTAGCATAATCCATTACTGATTTTCTTCCTGCAATTTTCTTCCTTGTGTCCTGGCATCTTACAATGATTGCAGAGAATGGAGCATTTTCCCGAATGCTTTTTCTTGCAGACCTTGCAATATATTGCAGAGGTAGAACCCATATTTCTTCCACGGTTAGAATTTCCAGAACGAAATTCTTGTGTAAGCCTTTGAGTTAAGTTCCTCCTCTGATCCTCTTCTCTAGTACGGACTAACTCATCAGTCAAGGTATTGGCTAGTTCTACAGCTTCTTCTATGGTTTGTGGTCTAGCTGCCTTGACTACATGTCTTATTTCCCCAATTAATCCCCAAATATAACGGGAAATTAACACTGGTTCTGGTGAAGCAAGAGTTGGCACTATTCTAGCATATTCGAAAAATAGCTTTGTGTACCCTTTGCTATCTACACCAGTCATCCTAAGATTTAGGAATTTGTTTGCTATCTGTTCTTTTTCATTGGGTGGGCAGAATTTCCTTTCTACCTTGTTTTTAAATTCTTCCCATTCCATATTATAAGTTTGATCACTTCCTCTTGTCTGGAGGATAGTGTTCCACCATTCTAGTGCTGCATTCTTAAACAGATTAGAAGCAAACAATATCTTATCTTCTTCAGCACACTTACTTATCCTTAAGACTGCCTCAGTCTTTTCTATCCAGCGTAAGGTTGCAATGGCCCCTTCGTTGCCCGAGAATTCCATTGGTTTACAAGACCAGAATTCTTTATAAGAACAACCGTTAGGCACGGTTCTTCTTCTTTTAGGAATAGGCATTTGAAGTACAGGTCCATTGTTCACACTGTTTTCTGGTTCAAGTGGTCGTTTACTGCTATGCCTACTTTTATTATCAGCATCCTTAACAGTTTGAAGTATAAATGGCATTGCATCTATAATTCCTTGTGCTACTATGTGTTGAATAGCACTATTGTCCACTTGATTTCCATTGTTATTGTTGTTTGGGTTCTCATTATTCAGATTATCGTCATTCTGAATATTATCATTCTGGATTTCTGGGTTATTATCCAAATTGACTTGATTTTCTTGGTCAGCCATCTGAATTTTAAACATTTATTCCATATTAATATCACAAATAATATCTTAACATCATTAATCACGCAACACACAGTTTTGTCAAAAGCGTAGATCATTGCTACTTTACTCTTTTCATATACTTATGCGTCTATTACACACTAGTACAGAAATGAAATTACAATACCAACAGAAATAAAATAATAATATGCATCCATACACACATATCTTATTTTATTATATTATTATTACTACCGCTTCCTCCATTCTAACATTCATGGATATGGATTTATCCAGAAATCCATATTGCGCTCATCCTATTTCCATACGAGACGCTCTCCCACCTGACGCATCCTCTCACTACTTTCTAAGATCTCCTCCCCAAAAGTCCTAAGTTCTTGCACGTTTTCTGCACTCATTGGGGGTGCAGGTTCTTGGACTGGGTTTGGAATCTGGGGTACGGGTTCCTGATATGGGGGTGACATTTCCTGAAATTGGTAAGGATCCTCTAATATTTCCCTAATATAATCATCTTGATAATAGGGATCTAAAGGGTCCATACCTGGGTAAACTTCTATGTTCTGTATGGGTGGATAGTCCTGGACAGGGTAACGTTGCACAAAGTCTCTATTATCGTCCCACCAGGGGTCGTAATTCGGGTCTAGTGGGTTTGGTGCAGGCACTCTAGGAATTTCTTCTGGGTTAAAGTTGTACATCTCTTCTTGATTTTCCTGATTTTCTATTTCCATGGGTTGTTCTGGGTTTTGTGGTTGTGGGGCTACTAATTGTTCCAGACTTGGGTCAGCAGTAGTCGTAGCTAAAATATGGAAATTAGCTAGGCTTCTATTAAGTATTTCTTGAGTATGGGTATCTATCTCTCTCTTAATAGCTGCTAAAGCCCTTTGCTGTTGCAATTTCCTCATTCTCTTCCTACGAGCAAAAGCTTCTTTACTAAATCATCCTCGTTTCTTAGTAGGAAATGGTTCTTCAGATTGAGCTCTAAAAGTAAATATCCCATCTTCCTGATCAGCAACATACCCCGAGAGGGCAGGCTGTGATGATGTACCTTCACTCTTAGGTGAATCAGCTAACTGACGAGTCACGTCTGATGGCCCTTGATCACTCATACTGAAAACTAACAGATAGTCAAATAACACATAACCATTAATTACAGTTATGCACGTATTTCTGTAATTATTTCCTAACAAAATTTTAAGTGTCAGCAGAACACTTCTTTGGCTCAGACCAGTGGCTAGGCTCTGATACCACCTTCTGTCACAACCCCCGATCCCTTATCCCCGGGAACGGGCGGACGTGATCACAGAGTTTGGTGGTATCAGGTTTTATTTAGTCTTGCAGCGGAATTTACATCAGGATCGTAGTTAGGAAATATTTATCAGAGAAAAACCACCATCTTTGATATTAATAAACACATGGGCAAAACCCAAGTTTCTTAATACAATACACTTATAGGGACAAACCCCTATTTTATTAAATTTAAAACATTGTTTATTAGGTAACTTTTATAGCCACATTATCTCCAAGCCTTCAGTGCTCTCCAGCTGGCTTTTTACTAATTGGCTGTCACATTAGGTTACCTGAAACATGTTTTAAAAATATTTGTCAGTGGGAAATACTGGTGAGTGAATCCCAATTTAATCAAGTTTAAAGTCACAGTGAACAGTATTGAGAGTGATCACTTTGTTTAAGTCTATACAATTACTCCATCTGGTACTATCACACCTGACTTGTGGGTCATATTACCCATTGGCTAACTCATTGTCCAATGGTAACGAATTTGTCATCCTGACTTACTACTCGCAAGTAGTACAAAATTTTGTATACAAAACCCCAACATACCGGCAGTAATTGAATAACTACAAAGACTCAATTACTGCTAATTTTCATAGTAAACATTTAAGGTTTGGTAAAACATTACCAAAAATATTAGCAAAAAGAGGATAAACTCACATTGCTGTCTTAGGCTTTTCGTAAGGATTTCCTGGCTATAATCTATAATTTATACAAATATACATTGGTCAGTATCATAACCCTTTGAAATTATTAATAATACCCTCCCCGAGACGGTATTCCAACAACTACGTCGGGCAGAACCACGACAGTTGTTACGGAACCCTAAATCAATCGGGTAGCGTAACTATTATGAAACCGGGGTTATAATACTTACAACGGAGCAGAACTTCGCTAATTAGGGGTATAATACCCAAAATATTACTTCTATTATTTCAGAATTCGTGAAAGAGATTCGTGAATTGGCGAAGAAAACTGAAATCTGATGCTGGCTATTTATAGTTGTGAAATCTGATCCTCACGCGGCCCGCGTTCCAGAACGCTAGACCTAAAGCGGGCCGCATCAACCCATAGCTTTGACTAGTCAGCAACTAGGGTTGACACGATGTCGACACGTGTCGACCTCTGGTGCATTCGCGTAACCAAGTCACTCGCGGCCCGCATTAACTTAACTAAACCCTAAAGCGGCCCGCTTTGACTAGAGAAGTCAGCGAAGTCAACCTTGGTCCTAATTCGGCCCGCATTAGATGTGGAGGTGGGTCAAAGCGGCCCGCCTCAACTTATATTTTTCATTCTTATTTTATTTTTATAAACTATAATATATTTTAGGCTCAGTTTTCGCATACGGGGTGTTATTAAAGACTTATTGAGACTTTATAAGATATATTAGGGTGTCAGAAATATTATGAGGGTATTGATTTTACCGAGGGTTTTTACAGATTAGCTCTTGGTTAGGTTGCTATCATTTTCAGGATTCTAAGTTTGTAAGAGTTGGTGCAGTATGGTGTACAAGAGGTGTAATCGGAGTTAAATTCGGAGTGAAATTTAATGACACTCTTCCCCCGCCTCTTGTATTCCTTGCAGGTCATGATAAGGACTTTGACTGCTCCCACTGACCTTAGAAAACTTTAGGAACTCAGCATGCTTAGGGTCAATATTTAACGACCAACAAATTCTAATAGAGAAAACAAATTAATGATATCAGTCTTTGTAGTTTCTCTTATTGAGGAGTATGTTAGTGTTAGGTAAGAAAACTAAGTGAGCCCACAATTGAGCAACAATGAAACTTTTGTAAGAGTAGCATTAGATTTTAAGGAGATAAGTTTTGATGGAACAATGTCGTAATGGAGCGGTGTCTTGTACAAAAGGTGCAAATTTAGGTAATGTGAAAATTTTCACTCCCCACCTCTTGCAACTATTACAAGTTATTATTAAGACACTTAATGCTCCCACTGATCTTTGATATCTCTAGAATGCTAAAAGAGAAGTTTCAATGAGCTACGTGACGTGGGAACCTATCACATATACGTTAGACTTTATTTGATTTCTTTAATGTCCAGATATCATAAGAAACTTTAGGGACATATTTAATAGAAATCTTATTAAGTATATATATATATATATATATGAGTAGATTTCTTCTAAGACCGTGGGCCATATGCGACAAAATTTAGATACAAGTTGATAGTCTTTAAAATGATTAATGAATTATGTCTGAATATTCCGTTTGGAATAAGTTCCACAAATGTCAATGAATGACTTATGATGGACCCATACTTATTCCTTAAGCCAAGTAGTATTTAGGGCTTTAACGTCATGATTTAAAATCACTTAGAATGAGATTAGTTGAATAATCATCTTCATTAACCATGTCATGATTTCTCATGAATTTTGGTTATAATGGATGAAATTTATAAGTCTCATTTTCCTTTTGTCAAATTCTCATTTACATGGTGACAAAAGTTGTGAAAGTGTAAGGTATCATCTAGTTTTATCTTAGTAATATTTCAATCCAGATATTTAGAACAAATAAGATGAGAGTTAAAGATAAGTGTGACTTTATGTTGACTATGCAAACCTCACAACCTTCATGACATAGCCTAAGTAATGATACTGTATTCTGATTAATCTTCAGAATATATAAGGTATCGAAAAGCTTTGTTAAAAGACTGCTTATTATGGTTCTTATAGCCTTAACAATTAGTTTTGTCACTAACCCTCATGTTAGTTATTTGTCGAGTTCTGGTAAGGAAACGTATGGAACTAGAGTCAAAAAATCATGTGTTAATTGGAATATTAAAATTACCAGACTTAAATATCATTAGTAAGTGACTATCTAATTAATTTATCCAACTGTTCTTTAGAATAATGGATAGTCTCGTTGCTTATGTCTAGTCTAATGGCATAATTATGCAGTGAGATTTTCCCTTGAAGAACTTTAGAGGTGGAATTAGTACTTGTAATTTGTCTATGGACCTTAGAAGAATCCTCTTTTAAAGTTTAAGTGGTTGTAAGGTGAGTAACAACTTATTTTCCAGCTTCAAACATTTATTTCTTTGTACATATGTTGCTTATCAACACACTCATTATACTTTGGTACTTTTGAGTGTTATAGTTGATTTATAAGACATCAATTTGAACAAGTGAAAATCTTAGTATGTAATGTACGGGAAAAATGTACTTATTTCTGTTGGGATTGAACCCTACCAGAGGAACAGATAATGAAAGCCAAAACCAGGTCACACTAGTGGATTCACAATAAGCAGCAGTTTACATTAGGCTTTCCCCTTGAAAGTGATTTATAACAACTGATGGTCTCTATCCACTGCCCATAAACAACTGTTGCTGCCCCTTCAACTGCTGACAAAGCCCTGAAGAAGTCAACACTGCTGGTCCTATCTACTGATGACAAAGCACTGCCCAATCAAGGACTGATCAACCTTGAGGAAAGCACTGATGAGAGGAGAAAGCAGTAGTTTAGTGTGTCATCTGTCTTATATATAGTCAGTGGTTTAGAATAGCAGTGTTTGTATAGGATCAGTTGTTAAAGGTTGTTAGGTTGTTAGACGTCGCTTTCATGGTGACGTCAGCTGAGATGCCTCAGTGGATTGAATTGTCTATAAATGGAACAGTACCCTGTACTGTTACATTTGATCGTTTTGAGTGAGTTCTTCTCCTCAATTCAATCCTTTCATCTTGTGCAACCAACCACTGAAGTATCAGGCTGAGGGGGAGTTTATTTGTAAGCTTGCATTGTAATCTTTTGATTTGAATTGTAATCTTTCGACTCTATAAAAAGCAAAAGTTTATCAAACTATATTCTCCCTTATGATTGTGTTTACAAAGTTTGTTTTTCATTTCCGCTGCACTTACATGACTTCATCTTCATTGATTGTTCAATTTAAACAAACAAACACAATCATGAGAGCCTCCGATCCTAACAATTGGTATCAGAGCAAGGACAGTCAAATTCGATCTAACAATCAATTTGACATAACAGTTCGGCTCAGAATTCATTGATACTAAGGTTGGGTGCATTTAGTTGAAAAACAGAGTGCCGAGTAAATCATGCTCAAAGTGGTTATTCAAAAGCTCTGTAAATCAACCAAGATGTCATATGACACACATATCTTACACAACAAGTGATTTCATGCACAAGACACTCATGGTTTTAGATCTGAAAACATATCTGTTAAACTATGAGATTATTTCTTAACTTCAAAATTGATTTCAACTGTTGGTATGTAATTTGTGATGTTTTCATTAACTACTAAAGTATGAACCTCAGATTAACAAGGACCTATGTTCTTAAAAACATTAGTGTTTTTGTTAACATAAAAAGAGGGATATTAAAACTTTAGTCACAAGATCTTAAGTGTTGATATCAGGTTGGAAATCCTATTGAAAAGGACCAAATCAACTTTGTTATAAACATATTAAGAAAATCAAGTGTTAAAATAAGTCCAATTCATATGTAATGTGAGATTTGACATATGCAAATACAATATATGACCAGATCTCTCAAAATATTACTGCAAAATGTTTCTGGATTAAGTATTCCTTCAATAAAGACCTCCCAGTAAGTATTTCATTACTTATGAATGGGAAGGGTAAAAAGGGAAGAAGAAAATTCATAAAAACTCAGAAGTGTGTTTATCTCAAAACTTTTTGAAAACAGAAGAAAAGAGTATAAACATAAAACACTTGAGAGTCAAAGGTTTGGGGTAACAATGGTCATTAAGCAACCATGTGCATTCATTGGTTCAGGAAAGGGTTCAGGTAAAAATGGTATTCACAGAGAATATACATTCATAAGGACTAGACAATTTTCAGAATCATCACATGGTAACAAAATCTACACCAGGGTTTTAGAAAACTCATGTGATTTTGTGTCCTCATTTTTATGTTGTCAAACAATCAACAAGAGAATGGTACCAAACAGTGGTCAAAATGTCCTTAAAATTTCATACCACTGTTAACAAACCACTGACCATTTTCAAAAGCTTGAGATTGATATGATTAGGTGGTTCAGTGAAAGTCTACCAGGTTCTTTTGATGCTGTTTTCAGAAAATCCTTTAATTATTTTTCTTGAAAAAGGATTTTCACGAATAATGCAGGATATATTATTTCTTATTTTTCTTTAGGAATAATGTATTTTGAACTTTTTACTGATTTTTTATAGTAAAAGTTTCAATTTCCTGTCAGGATATATGACCTTATTTTTGTTGGTAATATTATCCTCAAAATAGATCAAAAGGAAATGGTACATTTGTCAAGGTCATGTCAAACTCAAGTTTGTTTTTACACTGTGCAAAAGATTGTTTGTTAACAGATCTTAAAATACTTGGGTACTCATGTTTTAATTTAGATATTATAGCAAGAATGAGTTGCCTTGGTAAAAAGTCTAAATCATCTGGGGTACTAAACCACCGTCAGAAATTTGTAAAAGTTTCAAAATGTGTAATTGACATGTGGCAAAAACCTTGAATGAACATTCTCAAACAGTTGCTGACATACTTGTCCTTCAAATCATTACCATTACCCTACCCCAAACCACTGTTTTGTTCAAACATCTGCTTCCTAAATATTGTCCACTGCTGAAAGTCAACCTCTCTTCCTTTCATTCTCTTGGCAAGCACTGATGCTCAAAATTAGTGTCTTATCCACTGATATGCTATCCACTGATAGTAAAAATCATCTACTGTTGTTACATTATTACCGTTGTAACCACTGATGCTTGTTTCAACAGTGGCTCTCAAAACAACTGTCCTCCACACTTCATCCATTTCATCAAAGGTTGACACGTGGTCAGTTTTTAGCCTTCAGATCTTTGTAACCGCTGCCACATCAGCACTTACTTTTTCCCTAAATAAAACCCTGATCAAAACCCCCAAACAGGGTTTTACACTGTCGAATTGAATTCTAAAATTCTCTTCTCAAAGCAGCTATCAACCCTCCATCCCAAATCATTCTCTGCTCTTCTTCTTTCTCTTTCAAAATGACGAAATCAAAATCAAAATCGAAATCAAAACCAAAATCACCATCATCTTCCAAAGAGGTCGCTCAAACGGCCGAAGAAACCATTGAAATCCCGTACAAATCCCCACACAACTACTTGGGTCTTCTCATAAAACCCACAAACAACCACACCTTCGATTCCATCATCGACACCATATCTGCATCAAAGTACAAAACTTTGTTGACAGCAGACGCTCCCATTATTTGCAAACCCAGAGAGAATTCTGGAAAAATGATGTGCTTGAAAAACAAGACAATAAAGTAGTAGCCATCAACTCCTCGATACAGGGTAAAGCGATTCAAATCACTCCGCAATCAATCTCAGAAGTCTTCAAACTCGATGATCAGAAAGGTAAAACTTCCTTTGATAAAAACGAGTTAAAAGCTGATTTTCTAAAAAGGGGATATGCAGAACAATCAAAGGTAGATACCTTACAAAAAGGTTACTTCCCTTCTGCACCAAGGTTTTTATTTCACACACTTCTGATGTGTGTTTCCAATAAAACAACAGCGTTTAATGAAATACCATTGAAGATTCAATGTCTGGGCTATGCTATTTTGAAAAATGAAAATTATAATTATTCCCAGGAGATCTTTAATGACTTGGTAAAAAACGTTGATAGCAAAACATTTTTACTATTTCCAAGGTTTCTAAGCTATTATTTTAAACAAAAATTTGAAAAAGAAAATGAAAATTTACCCAAACAAGGTGCTTATTTCCAAATAAAGGGTTTAACACCAGAAACATTCACTAGAATGTTGGCACCTATAATAACAAAAGCAGAGGTGCCTGAGCAGAATTTAGCAGTTACAACTGCTCCTCAGACATCTGCTGCTGAGCCTACTGCTCCAGGTGATCATAGCAGCACCACCACTGCTTTGAAACCCACACCTGACATCACCAAAAAGACCAAAAAGAAGTTTTACAAAAAGCCCACCAAACCCAAGAAAAAGGCAACTCTGGAAGATGAGATCCCAGAGCAACTGCCAGTGACAACACAAATGTCACCACAAACCACTGCTGCTACTTCCTCACAGCAGTTGGTAGAAAGATCTCCACCTTTACCTCAAACTCCTCCTGCATCCTCACAAAAGGATCAGGTTGTAAGCACAGGGACCCCACAATATGAAGCTCTGAATCCACTCGGATCCATCTTCCTCAGTCCTGATCCCAAGGACATGTCTCTTTCAACACCCATACCCTCACCAATCATAATGCCACAATCAATAATACCCTTGTTGCATGCAGTTGCTATAGTTCAGACAAAAACCAGTTCCTCTCTCTCACCTGTCACTGAGAGTATACTCCCACAAGTGACTGGGTCTGATGCTACTACTCCTGCTATCCCAGCAACAATTGAGGAGGTTACACCCCCTGAGTTACAAGTAACTCTCGGTGGTAGTTCAAGTGGAGCAGCAACTACAACTGATGGATCAACATATCTTCAGTTGGACAGTTGTTTCATTAATAAGACTCCCTTGAAGGCAATTTCTTCCATAGCACCACTGATAACCACTGGTGAGGCTGTTTTGTTCACTGGTACCATCAAAGGATTATCAAGTGCTGAAGAAAGAAGTCCCCAGTACCGAGAACCAGGGGCATCAATGGGTGATTTTTGGGACTCAGTTCCTAAGTCACACATTGATACAACTACTGCAGGTGGGGATTCAGATGATCCCATTAAAGTGGGTGATGATTCAAAATACCAGGAATTGACGGGAAGAGTTGAAAAACTGGAAACCTCAGTTGCTGAAATAAAAGATATGGTGCAAGAGATTTTAAAAGCTCAAAAAGCACAATCCACTGCTGTTCCACCTCAAGCACCTGCTCCACCACAAGCAATTGCTGCAAATGAGCTCTGGAATCTTTTTCAACCCATGCTTGAAAAACAAAAACAAATGGCTGATCAGCAGCATGCTATACATGTACAAATGCTGACAAACATGGTGGAGTCAAGATTTAAAGATACTCAACCAGACATCAAGGCTATAAAGGCCAGCATACAAAAGACTGGCCATGGTGAAAAAGTTCCTTCAACCATCCTCTTCATGGATAAACCCCTTCCAGATAATGCCAAAAAGGGGGAGAAAATCCAGTTGAAGAAAAGGGGAATTGAAGATGGCCTGTATATTGAACTAGAACAAGAAAAACAACCAAAAGGGTCAAAATCTCAAACTTCGATCCAAACAGCTGATGCAGCAGTAGTTACAAAAACTGCTAGCAGTAGCCAAACAGCTGCCACCTCATCACACATCATTATAACCACTGCTCTACCACCATCATCATCTACAATCATATCACCACCATTGCCTCCTGCCATAAAGCAAAAGACAGCAGATGTTACAACATCTGTTGTAATGACAACAGCGGTTGAAGCACCAGTTGTTTCAACAGTTGTTAGTCAGACACTATCCACCATCCAAACCACTGATCCACCCAAGACATCATCAACCTCTCCTATAATAAAAAGGAGAAGGGTTTTCATTCCTGATGATGATTCACCACCACCATCACCACCATCAAAAACTGCCTCACCTTCAACCCCTGCTCAAAAGCAGAAGACACCTACTGACACATCAGTAGTTATAATGACAACAGAGGTTGAAACACCAGTTGTTTCAACAGCTGTTAGTCAATCATCCACCACTGCTCTTGTCATTCCTACATCACAACCAAAACCCTCTTCATCCATAAAGCTTCACAAAAGAAAAAGAGAAACTACTCAGCCAACTGATGAAAAATATGATCCTGTTGCCGCAAAATATCCACTGGAACTAGATGCTGTGAAAAATGAGATGAGACAATTTTACACCGAAGAAGATCCTTCAAAAAGAAGATTTCCCTCTCTCATTGGCTTCGTAGTCCCAGAAGACATGGATGAATATCTCGAAATGAAAGCAAGGCAAGCAAGGATTAGAGCTAAGCTTGAATGCAAAGATGAAGGTGATGAAGCCATTGCAGAAAGAATGGTACTCTTGCTCACAAAAGTTAAGCTAATGGAAGACTTTGCACAAGAACTGAGCAAAGAAAAGGCAGATCAACGAAAAGCAGTAAGAGAAGAGTATCTTGCATATATAATAAAAGAAAAATTCTATTCAGCTGAAGAAAAACAGTTTGAAGAATGGCCAATAATCGCTTTAAAGCATGAAGCTAACAGGATTGAAAGGGTTAAGAATGATCCAAGTAAGAAGAAGACAGCTCCAAATTGGAATAAGTACAAAAAGCTAATTGCTGATCTTACTTCTGAATACAAAAAGAAGAAGCAGGAACTGATAGATGCAAAAGTGGATACTGCTGAAGCCATAGCAAAATGCACAAAGCAGTATACAGATGAGGCTTATGAACGGCTGAAGAAAAGAAAGATAACAGTCTCAGGCACTTCTAAAAGGCCAGACTACAACAAGATAGAACAACAGCTGGATGCTCTTAAAACACTGATCACATCAACAGTTGACCCAAGCCTTGTGATAAACCAAGAGAAAGGAAAACTATTGACGAGTGAAGAAGAAAAAGAAAAGGAAGCTGAGTACTTCACAGAAGCCATCAAGAAAATGGGTCTAAAAGAAGATAGTTCAGTGAGCCTTCAAAACCTTTTCAAAAAGGTACTAACTAAACCTGCATCAACAAACATTTCAGCAGATATCCCAGACAGTGAGCTTGATCAACAAAAGACACAAGAGCAAATTGACAAAGAAGTTGCAGAAGACATAGCTGCAGCAAATAATGTCACAGAAGAAGCTTTCAAAAGAATGTCTGAAGTTCAGGATACTGCTTTACAATATTTCTCAAGGCCAAAATCTCCAAGCTCATCAGCGAATAAATCTCTCCCAAGAAACCCATTGGTTTCAAAAGTACTAAAGTGGATGTCTGACCAAAAGACCCACGTATTGACTATAGTCAGATCCAATGGCGAAGTGAAGTATATATCAAGGAAAGAAGCACTAGGCCTTAGTG
>JARYGA010008239.1:0-108978 GCA_030545235.1 Helianthus tuberosus
AAAATGGCTCCTTTCGAAGCTTTATACGGTCGAAAATGTCGTTCACTGGTCTGCTGGAATGAGATAGGTGAAGCTCAGCTTACTGGAACTGAACTCATTCTAGAGACTACAGATAAGGTCAAGAAGATTCGTGATAACCTTCAGGCAGCTAGAAGCCGTCAAAAGAGTTATGCGGATCTAGGACGCAAGCCTTCAGAATTTCAAGTCGGTGATCATGTCCTACTCAAGGTATCCCCTTGGAAAGGTGTGATTAGATTTGGAAAGAAAGGAAAACTTGCACCACGTTATGTTGGACCATTCAAGATCGTTGAGAGAATCGGAAAAGTAGCCTACAGACTTGCGCTACCTCCTGAACTTGGAAATGTTCATCCGACATTCCACGTGTCCAATCTCAAAAAGTGTTTAGCTAATGAGAACCTCCACATACCACTTGATGAAATTCGTGTTGATAACACGATGCACTTCGTTGAGAAACCTGTGGAGATAGTGGACCGTACATTTAGACAGCTAAAGAACAAACGGATTCATTTAGTCAAGGTTCACTGGGAATCTAAACGTGGCCCAGAATTTACTTGGGAACGTGAGGACCAGATGAAGGCGAAACATCCGCATTTGTTCTCACAAGTTTCCTCTAAATAAATTTCGGGACGAAATTTCCTAAAGTAGGGGAGACTGTGACATCTGTGCTTATCTATCATTGTACAGACTCTAAACAATACAATATTAATAAAACAGTGTGTTTTGATCCCAATGTTTGTATTTATGTTTGATTTTATGCACATGTTGATTTTTGATCGATTTTGAACTCTATATCGCTTTCTGGGAAGTTATACGCAAACTGATGCGTGAACGTGATCAGTTTAACGCGACAAACACTCCAGAACAGCAACATAAACTTAACATACCTTAAATAACCTTTACATAACTTAGAAATAAGTTTTAAAGGGTTTGGTATGGCAAAAACAAGTTTATTCGCTCACAGGGACTATTTACGTCAAACTGCAAAAGTCTACCGTTCCGTAAGGCAACGTACAGTCCAGAACTTGATCATAAGCTAAACATACCATAAATGACCTAAACATGGCTTAGAAATAAGCTTTGATAGGTTCGGTGTGCGAAAACATGCTTACATGATCTTACAGGGACTTGAAGTGTCAAAAACGACGTAAGTTTGCATTTTCGCGCATATCTTACGTTCTGACCACATCTGGACATCCAAAATTTTTGTACAGACTAAAATATTTTTATTTTAGTGATCGGCATGCAAAGATACCATTCGTCGCTTAATTTCGTTCGTTTTCGCATCCGTTTGAGTTTCGTCGTAATTAACCGAACAACGCGATCGTACGACCAAACGAGCCAACATCCGAGAGTGTTCCAAGCATATTTTGAGTCCTCTAAACTTTATTGACCTTGTAGAGCCTTGAAAATGGCTTAACGGGGGTCAAAAGGGGCTGAAATGGACTCAAAACACATGCAGGGACCTGTTCTGTCATTTTAACAAACTTTGGCTGATCTGGTGAGCCCAGGCGGGCCGCGTAAGGCCTAAGCCCACTATTACGCGGGCCGTGTCAGTGTGCCCAGCGACAAAATTTTATTTTCAGCATTCTGTTCAAAGTTCAGGGGCTGTAAATGCAAATTCTTTGTGTGTTGGGCAAGTTTGTGTGATCACCAAGGTTCCCAATCAGTCTTTAACACATGTAGGGCCTGGATTTCATGCTTGTTGGCCACACAAAACTTGGCATGATCTTGTAGCTTTGCTACAACTATAAATAGCAAGCTCCATCAACTTGAATCCTTGCTCATTCCCTCGTTTCTCCTCTCTTATCTGCTTTGGAGCTCTCTCAAGCTGATTTGGGACTTGTCTTCTTTGTAGAAAAGATAGCAAGGACTATAGTGAGCATTCTTTCACTTCTTTTTATTGCTTACTAGTTTAAAAAGTCAAACAGTGTTTGACTTTCAGTTTGACCAGTCAATTGGTCAAGTCAAAGTTCAATTGAACTTTGCAATGTGATTGTAATCACAATGGTTATAATCCTTAGTGATTATACCTGCTGATCACCACATTAACTAGGTGTAGTGACGAGTCAAAGTTTCGGTCAAAATGCGTTTTAGCACGCATTTTGCAACAGAACTAATTTCGGGTATCAAAACCCATTGTTTTGATACCAAATCAGTAGGTTAAACATGTTTTGACATGTTTAACTCGTCACTAATAGTTTGGTGCTTGTTTAGGGTCGTTAGTTAAGCGGTCTAAACAACCGCTTAGACTTTCGAACCCGACCCGTTTGGTTGATCTTTAGGATCCGACCAAGCTTACTTAGTGATCATAGTTACATTGAGAATAACCCCTGAGGTTATACTTTATGATCACCTAGGATTGGTTAGTCTTTTGCTAGTTAGCTTGTATGCCCATACTAAATGACCAAAATACCCTTTTGAAGCATAAATCCGTAATGTGCATATGTTAACATATTTTTGACATATAATCTGATTTAGTAACATGTTTAGGCATAATTGGGCATGTAAGACTTGGCATAGCACATAGTTAACCAACCGAACATAGTCTTACGCTAACGACGCATTATAGTAGCTTATACTACCATAATGGGTCGAAACGGGTCAAAAGCACTTAGTTAGACTTTCCAAATCAGAATGCAAGGTCTATTAAATCATACCATATGAGTTTAAATACTCATTTGATTTATAGAACCTCATTCTATCCTGTCTCCCGATTAGGAACCGATTATTAACATAGTTACCTATACTAGGTGCCGTTTGATTCCGCGATACTTGGAGCTTAAATTGGTCTTATTCTCAAGACTAATTAGCAATCCCAAGTGAGTACATAGTTCCCCTCTTTTACCGTTTTCAAATACTTTGGGGTGATTCACATGTACATATTTGTTACTTTCTTGTTTTACAAGCTTTTGTGACATAAACATGCTAGTTTCACTTAGTACATATTTAGTACATGATTTCACTATGGTTTTCTATGTATGTTAAGCATGCTAGCACATTGATTTATTACACATTTGTTACATATGTTTACTTAGCATATGTACGCATTGTTTTACATGACATTTCTACTAGGCATGTTTACTTAGCATACCTAGTACATGGTTTTCATAGCATGCTTACATTGGTTATGACATTTGGTGTGTTTAATCGGGACAATAATACGTTCATTAACATTGATCACGCCGCTCGGTAGTATGTAATGGTACCATAGGAATTGACAACTCCCGTTTCCGACTTCCTAGGTTTGTTTGGAAGTTGGAAATGACAGAATCCGACTACATAACTTAGATGAACCTTTAATTTGTTTAAAGGTTTGTCGCCACAGTCGCAAGGCTTGAATGTATGCGATTAACATTACTGCATAAATGTTTGTAATCATAAAGCATTGTTTTCTGCAAAACATGACATTTGAATTAAACTTAGGTTTACTCAAAAACATTGTTTTGTACATTTTTCCTATGGTTGAGTAATTGCTTGTTATTCGCCATACATTTTTTTCACACTAATATCATTACATAGTTTAAGTAGATGATTTCCTACTTGCTATGCATTACATTTGATACATTTCATACATGACATTGAACATGGTTTACACATAAAACATTTTGACATTGAACAAGACATTTTTAGTTGGTTATTAATAAGTGACTTATGTAACGGGGCTATGTGCCATACGATAAAAGCATGGTGGATACGCCGATGGTAATTCCTATATATAAGTGCTTTTATTGTATTTCACATTGTTGCGTTATATAAATCACTTGGACAAGACATGAAACATTTTTACAAGGACATGACATTATATTACAAAATACATATTTCACACAAAATTGCTTTTACTTGGTTATTCATTCAACCATGCATTGTTCTTTATTTATCATTGCTTTTCATATCGATTTTCATGTGATTTCATAAAGGAAAATATTTTACAAGGTTCATGACTACATTTTGTTAAACACTTTTTAAAACACAAGTCATGAATCTTGCATAAACAAAACCTATGTATCTCACAGGCATTTTTATGCTGACGTACCTATGTTTACATGTGTTTCAGGTGCTGATGCATGATGATGTTTGTGCTACACTTAGGCGGACTCGGGCCTTAGTGACTTAAAAGACAATTAATATGTTATGTTTTATTTAAATTCCAAGACAATGTAAACTTTAATTCAATAATACATAATTTTTATTACCATGGTTGTTGAAACAATAATTCTGTCACCTCACTCCCCGGCGTTTCCGTCGCGGTTTCGTTGTTTTGACGCGGCTGGGGTGTGACAATAACCAACCAAAATGTCTTGTTTAATGTCAAAATGTTTATGTGTAAACCATGTTCAATGTCATGTCTAAACTGTATCATGTATAACCAAATGTAATGCATAGCAAGTAGAAAGTATCTACTCAATCTATGTGATAATGTAAATGTGAAAACAAATGTCATGTACGGTGAATAAAAGAATTTACTCAACCCCGTAGGAAAATGTACAAAACAAGGTTTTTGAATAAACCTAAGTTTAAATTAAATGTTATGTTTTGCAGAAAACAATACTTTATGATTACAAACCTTTATACAGTAATGTTTATTCGCATACATTCAAGCCTTGCGTCTGTGGCGACAAACCTTTAAACAAATTAAAGGTTTATCTAAGTTATGTATATCGGATTCTGTCATTCCCAACTTCCAAACAAACCTACGAAGTCGGAAACGGGAGTTGTCAATTCCTATGGTACCATTACATACTACCGAGTGGCGTAGCTAATGTTAATGAATGTATTATTGTGTCGATTAAACATACCAAATGTCATAACCAATGTAGCATGTGAAAACCATGTACTAAGTATGCTAAGTAAACATACATAGTAGAAATGTTCATGAAATCAATGTTCTGGCATGCTAAATAAACATACATAGCAAAAATGTTTATGAAATCAATGTGCTAGCATGCTAAGTAAACATACATAGCAAAGATGTTTATGAAATCAATGTGCTAGCATGCTAAGTAAACATACATAGCAAAACACAATTGAAAGCATGTACTAAATGTGTACTAGATGAAACTAGCATGATTATGTCATAAAAGCAAAGAAAGTATGAAAGTAACATGTATGCACAAGTGTTTCACCCCAAAATATTTGAAAGCGGTAAAAGAGGGGAACTATGTACTCACTTGGGATTGCCTAATAGTCTTGAGAATAAGACCAAATAAGGCTTCAAGGATCACGAATCAACCGGCACCTAATATAGGTAACTATGTTAATAATCGGATCCTAAATCGGGAGATAGGATAGAATGTGGTTCCAAAAATCAAATGTGTATTTGAACTCATATGGCATGATTTAATAGACCTTACATTCTGATTTGGAAGTCTACCTAAGTGCTCTTGACCCGTTTCGACTCGTTATGGTAGTATAAGCTACTATAACGCGTCGGTTACGTGAAACTATGGTCGGATGGTTATCTATACGTTATGTCAAGTCTTACATGTCCAAATATGCCTAAACATGTTATTAAATCAGATTATATGTAAAAAATATGTTCACATATGCACATTATGGTTTTATGCTTCAAAAGGGCATTTTGGTCATTTCCTATGGGCATATAAGCTAACTAACAAATGACTAACCAATCCTATGTGATCATAAGGTATAACCTCAGGGGTTATTCTCTATGCAACTATGATCACTAATCATGCTTGGTCGGATCCTAATGATCGACCAAACGGGTCGGGTTCGAAAGTCTAAGCGGTTGTTTAGATCGCTTAACTTACGACCCTAAACAAGCACTAAACTAATAGTGACGAGTTAAACATGTCAAAACATGTTTAAGTAACTTAGAAAACTGATTTGGTATCAAAACAAAATGTTTTGATACCTAAAAGTAGTTCCGTTGCAAAATGCGTGCTAAAATGCATTTTGACCGAAACTAGACTTGTCACTACACCTAGTTAACGTGGTAATCAGTAGGTATAACCGCTAAGGATTATAACCATCGTGATTACAATCACGTTGCAAAGTTCAAACGAACTTTGTGTTGACCATTGACTGGTTAAAGCTGAATGTCAAACATTGTTTGACTTTCTCTCTAGGAAAGCGATAAAAGAACGAAGGAAGCTTACAAAGGGTCCTTGCTAGGGAGAACTTGATCCAATAATCTCAGGTATGAAGTAAATGACTTCAACTTAGAGAAAATCAGATCAAGGGTGAGGAATTCAAATGAAGAGCTTGGCTATTTATACTTGTTGGAGGTTCACAAGATCAAGACATGTGTTTATGTAACCTCCAAGCAAGAAATCCTAGCCATCCAAGTGTTATGAGCAGATTAGAAGCCTTGGAGAGGTGTTAACTTGGTCCCCAACACATGGAAATTGCATACAAGGGCCTCAAAAACGAGCTGGGAAGCTGCTGTGAAGTTTCTTCTGAACTGGGCATGCCTTATGGACCGAAAGGACATGTGGATACGCTCCGCAAGCTGTTGCAGACCAGCAACTTTCATAAAATGACAGTTTCAACCCCTAAGCTTGTTTTGACGTGTTTTGGCACTTCTAACACCCGTCAAGCCCATTTTCAATCTCCATAATGAAGTGAAAGTATATTTAGCTTGAATTATGCTAAAAAATGTTACGTATGTCGGTTCGTTTGGTTGTACGGTCACATTGTTCGGTTAAATACGACGAAACTCGAACGGACGTGAAAACGAACCAAATTAAGCGATGAATAGTATTTTTGCAAGCCGATCACTAAAATAAAAATATTTTAGTTTCTACAAAAATTTTGGATGTCCAAATGTGGGCAGAACGTAAGATATGCGCGTAAATGCAAGCTTACGTCGTTTTTGACACTTTTAGTCCCTGTAAAATCAAATAAGCATATTTTTTTCACACCGAACCACTCAAAGCTTATATCTAAGCTATGTTTAGGTTATTTATGGTATGTTTAGCTTATGATGATATTCCGGACTGTACGTTGCCTTACGAAACAACAGACTTTTGCAGTTTGACGCAAATAGTCCCTGTGAGCGAATAAACTTGTTTTTGCCGTACCAGGCCTTCTAAAACTTATTTCTAAGTTATGTAAAGGTTATTTAAGGTATGTTAAGCTTATGTTGCTGTTCCAGAGTGTTTGTCGCGTTAAACTGATTACGTTTACGTATCAGTTTGCGTATAACTTTCCAGAAAGCGATATAGAGTTCAAAATTGATCAAAAATCAAAACGTGCACAATGTCAAACATAAATAACAAACATTGGGATCAATTTGCGTATAACTTTCCAGAAAGCGATATAGAGTTCAAAATTGATCAAAAATCAAAACGTGCACAATGTCAAACATAAATAACAAACATAGGGATCAAAATACATTGTTTTATTAATATTGAATTGTTCAGAGTTTGTAATTTGATTACACAAGCACAGATGTCACAGTTGTGCCTTCAAGCAGCTGCACCATCTGTGGTAAAACAAACCATTCTACTCAGCAGTGTGTGTACTTGAAATCCTTTGAGGTCAAACAGGAAGAGTACATTTCAAAAACACCAATGAGTTCATCAAAACCATCTGTCAAGAGCCAACCACTGTTTGTGCCAGTTCAAACAGCTGTTACAAAACAGCTGAACCAAACCTTTGTTAAAAGAGATGTTCAGGTGACTGATGCACCCCCTGCAAACCAATACCGAAGAGGTAAAGGTCAACCACCATACCAAAGGGTCCCACATGTTTATGAGGTTTACAAAAAACCTTCTAAACCAAGAGTGAACAGGCATCCCTTTGGGTACCAGCAGATGATAGGGCAGGACCCCCAACAGTGGTTAGAGAAAAACAGTTCCAAAACTATCCAAACCCTTGAGCTAACCACTATCCATCCACCTAAACTTAACATAGACACTGTTGAGACCCCATCCAAAGTCTTATTGGCTTTAGAGACCCTCCTGAACTAATTATTTACTTTATGTGCAGGGAGCTTCTGCATGCTTAGATAGTCTTTGGTATGTAGATAGTGGAGGCTCCAGGCACATGACTGGATGTAGAGCCCTACTCAAAGAATTCAAAACTCATGGATGGGGTGATATATCTTTTGGTAATAATTGTAAAGGGAAGGTAATGGGATCTGGTACAGTACAGTCTGGAAATGTTAAGTTTGAAAATGTCAATCTAATAGACAACCTAAAATTCAACCTTCTTAGTGTCTCACAAATGAGTGATAAGGGCTATGGCTCATTCTTCACTAAGGATTGTTGTAGGATTGTTGGACCAGAAATGGTTAAAAAGATTGAATTGTTTTATTAATATTGAATTGTTCAGAGTTTGTAATTTGATTACACAAGCACAGATGTCACAGTTGTGCCTTCAAGCAGTTGCACCATCTGTGGTAAAACAAACCATTCTACTCAGCAGTGTGTGTACTTGAAATCCTTTGTGGTCAAACAGGAAGAGTACATTTCAAAAACACCAATGAGTTCATCAAAACCATCTGTCAAGAACCAACCACTGTTTGTGCCAGTTCAAACAGCTGTTACAAAACAGCTGAACCAAACCTTTGTTAAAAGAGATGTTCAGGTGACTGATGCACCCCCTGCAAACCAATACCGAAGAGGTAAAGGTCAACCACCATACCAAAGGGTCCCACATGTTTATGAGGTTTACAAAAAACCTTCTAATCCAAGAGTGAACAGGCATCCCTTTGGGTACCAGCAGATGATAGGGCAGGACCCCCAACAGTGGTTAGAGAAAAACAGTTCCAAAACTATCCAAACCCTTGAGCTAACCACTATCCATCCACCTAAACTTAACATAGACACTGTTGAGACCCCATCCAAAGCCTTATTGGCTTTGGAGACCCTCCTGAACTAATTATTTACTTGATGTGCAGGGAGCTTCTGCATGCTTAGATAGTCTTTGGTATGTAGATAGTGGAGGCTCCAGGCACATGAATGGATGTAGAGCCCTACTCAAAGAATTCAAAACTCATGGATGGGGTGATATATCTTTTGGTAATAATTGTAAAGGGAAGGTAATGGGATCTGGTACAGTACAGTCTGGAAATGTTAAGTTTGAAAATGTCAATCTAATAGACAACCTAAAATTCAGCCTTCTTAGTGTCTCACAAATGAGTGATAAGGGCTATGGCTCATTCTTCACTAAGGATTGTTGTAGGATTGTTGGACCAGAAATGGTTAAAAAGATTGAAGAAATAAAAAAAAATGGAAAAAACCAACTTGTTGCTCAAAGGAGTGGCAATGTTTATGTAGTTGATTTGTCAAAAGAGAGCCCCAAGACTGATGCCTGTCTATTCTCAGCTGCCTCTAACAAAGAGACAGAACTTTGGCACAGGAGATTGGGGCACAAAAATCTCAAGACAATCATTGCTTTGTCAAAACAGGGGTTAGTAAGAGGACTTCCTCAAAAACTGTTCACCTGTCCTGAGCATTGTGTTTCCTGCTTAAAAGGAAAACAACATAAAAGCTCATTTAAGTCCATTGAAGAGTCCAAAACAACCAAGTGCCTGCAAATGCATCACATGGATCTGTTTGGCCCAGTAAAAGTCATGAGTCTTAAAAATAAAAGATATTGTTTGGTAATTGTAGATGACTTTTCTAGGTTTACATGGACTTATTTCTTACATTCCAAAGATGAGACTGCAGGCATTCTGCAAGACTTTGTCAAACAGGTTGAAAAGCAGTTTGACTTTCCAGTAAAAGTCTTCAGGAGTGACAATGGCACAGAGTTCAGAAATAGGGAGTTGGATGAATTTTGTGTGTCAAAAGGAATTGTAAGGCAGTACAGTATTCCAAGAACACCAGAGCAAAATGGGGTTGTAGAGAGAAAGAACAGAACATTGATTGAGGCTGCCAGAACCATGCTTGCTGATTCAGGTTTGCCATTATCTTTCTGGGCAGAGGCAGTAAACACTACTTGCTATGTCCAGAACAGAGTTTTAATCAACCCCAGGCATCAAAAGACTGCCTATGAACTTCTGTATAAAATCAAACCACTGATCTCATACTTTAAAGTATTTGGCTGCCCATTCTTTATTTTGAACTTAAAAGAATCAATTTCAAAGTAGACAATGGATATCATTTGGGATACTCAACCACTACTAAGGCCTACAAAGTGTTTAACACAAGGACCAAAACAGTGGAAGAGACTTTGAATGTGAAGTTCAATGAACTTTCTTCAATGAAAATCCCTGCAAACCCTGTAGAATTGTTTGATCTTGATAAATTTACTTTTGAAAATGTTTCTGTCAAGACTAACAGTGCAGGTACATCTCAAAGTGCACCATCAAATTATGGATATGAAGTCATCATTCCACAACAAAAGTCTGCATCAATTGGAAGAGCAGCAGATGTTCAAAATAGCTGTCAAAGCTCAACCACTACTACCTCAACAGTTGTTGACCAAAGTAGCCCTTTAACCCCTGCTTCCACATCATCAAACACTATTGATAAAAGTACTCAAACAGTGGATAAAAGTCAACATGTTTCCACACCAATTCCACCTATTCCTCTACCTCCATTTCAAGACACTGTTGGATCATCAAAGTCACCAACAGTTGTTTGCTCAGATGATTCACATCTGCAGCCCTCACCATTAAATGCCATTGTTCCATACAAAGGAGATCTAATCTTCTTGAAGTCACATCCACCAGACCAAATCATTGGCAACATCAGTGAAGGGGTGCTCACAAGAAGTCAATCCCAAAACATATGTCTTTTGGCTGGTTTTTTATCTCTCCATTAGCCAGTCAAGTACAAAGAGGCACTAAAAGACAACAACTGGGTAGAGGCCATGCAAGAGGAGCTCCAACAGTTTAAAAGACAACAAGTAAGGGAGCTTGTACCACTGCCAGAGGGTGTAAGTCCTATTGGCACAAAGTGGGTCTTCAAAAATAAAACTGATGAAAGGGGCATTGTTGTCAAGAATAAAGCAAGGCTAGTGGTTCAAGGATTCAGACAGGAAGAGGGCATTGATTATGATGAAACTTTTGCCCCTGTAGCAAGATTGGAAGCTATTAGACTGTTCTTGGCCTTTGCTGTCAACCACAACATAAAGATGTTTCAAATGGATATCAAATGTGCATTCCTCTATGGTAAGATTCAAGAAGAGGTATATGTTTGTCAACCTCCTGGCTTTGAGGATCCATTTAATCCAAATCATGTTTACAAGCAAAACAAAGCTTTGTATGGCTTGAAACAAGCACCTAGAGCCTGGTATGAAACTCTTTCCACCTTTCTTCTTTCCATTGGTTTCACAAGAGGTAAAATAGACAAAACACTGTTTTTAAAATGGAGAGGGAAAGACTTGATGATTCTCCAAATTTATGTGGATGACATCATTTTTGGAAGCACATGTTCTAAAATGTGTGAAGAGTTTAGACAACTCATGACAGCTAAGTTTGAGATGAGTGCAATGGGTGAACTACAGTGCTTTCTTGGTCTCCAAGTAAAGCAACTGCAAAATGGTACTTTCATTCATCAAGGCAAATATGCCAAAGAACTTTTAACAAAATTTGATATGAATGATTGCAAACCATGTAGTACACCCATAGCAACCACCAAGTTAGTCATGTCTGATGAAAAGGATGATTTGGTTGATCAAACTCTTTATAGAAGCATGATTGGGTCTTTATTGTACCTAACTGCATCTAGGCCAAACATCATGTTTGCAACATTTGTTTGTGCAAGATCCCAATCAGCCCCTAGAAAGTCAAACCTTATTGTTGTAAAAAGGATATTCAGATACCTCAAAGGTGCTCCCACACTTGGTATCTGGTATCTAGCTGATGGAAATATCAAGCTTTCAGGTTTCTTAGACAGTGACTTTGCTGGATGTAACACAACAAGGAAGTCCACTTCAGGAGGGTGCCAATTCCTAGGCAAATGCTTAGTGTCTTGGCAAAGCAAAAAGCAAGCAGCTGTTTCAATATCCACTGCTGAGGCAGAGTATATAGCTGCTGCAAGCTGTACAGCCGAACTGCTTTGGCTTCAAAACCAACTTCTGGATTTTGGTATCACTGCCTTACAGACACCTCTCATGTTGGACAGTCAGGCAGCAGAAAATATCATCAAAAATCCAGTTTCTCATTCAACCACCAAGCACATTGATATCAGACATCACTTTGTGAGGGATTGCTATGAAAAAGGTTTGATTTCTCTGCATCATGTTCCAACTAAGGATCAGCTGGCAGATGTGCTAACAAAAGCTTTAGACACATCCACCTTTGAAAGCTTGATCTCTAGGATTGGCATGCTAAACATGGAATAACAGGCAAAATCCTGTTTTTCTATGAATAAAAGCATTAAAATGTTTTCAGAAAATCAAAAATCCATCCTTAAAAATAGCTAAAAATGAAAATTTTCATTAATCCTAAAGTCTGCCATAACCACTGTTTTTGGTTCAAACATCTGTTCTGCTAAATGTTGTCCACTGCTGAAAGTCAACCTCTGTTCTCTCATTCCTTGTTATCACTATTGATCAAACATCAGTGTTTTAATCCACTGATAGTTAAAAATCAGCAACTGTTCTCATTATAACCGTTGCAAACCACTGATAATGCTCCATCAGTGGTTTCCTAACAACTGTCATCCATTATTCATCAGAGGTTGTCACGTGGGCAGTACTTGGCTATCAGATCTTTCGTAACCGCTGCCACGTCTGCATACACTTTTTCCACCTATAAAACCCTGATCAAAACCCCAAACAGGGTTTTCCCTATCGAATCGAATTCAAAATTCCTTTCACAAAGCAGTTTCTCCCAAATACTCTCTCAAATCACTCATCTTCTTCATTCGTTCTTACCATCTTCGATTCATCATGACCCTTCCATTCAAAACTCCTCATAATTACTTGGGTTTACTTGAAAATCCAAGTCACACCACAACTTTCAACTCCGTAATTGATGCCCTGTCGTCTTCAAAGTACAAAACTTTGTTGACCTGTGATGCTCCAATCTACCTGGATACCCAACAAGAATTTTGGAAAAATGCTAAACTTGAAACTAAGGATAAAAAGCCCTTAGCCATTACTTCTTCAATAAAGGGTATTTCAGTCACCATCACACCACAAACCATTTCGGAGGTCTTTGAACTCGATGATCTTACATGTTAAAACCTCTTTCCCAAAAACAGAGTATCAAACTGATTTCATTGAAAGAAGGTATGATGAAGAAATGAAAAAAGATACTTTACAAAAGGGCAGTTTTCCACCTGCCACAAGGTTTTTATTTCATACCCTCCTAATGTGTGTGTCAAACAAAACCACTGTTTCAATGAAATATTAAATGAAGAAAATTTTAATTATTCCCAGGAGATCTTCAATTATCTTATTACAAATATTAATAAAAAATCATTTTTGTTATTTCCAAGGTTTTTAAGTTTTTATTTTCAAAAGAAATTTTCAAAGGATAATGCTCATGTGCTTATCCAAGGAAATCCTTTTCAAATAAACAGCCTAAGCTCTGAAACATTTACAAGGTTGTCAAAAACTTCCAAAACACAAACTGAGGTTCCTGAGCAGACTTCAGCAGCAACCACTGCTCCTCAGTCACCTGCTGTTGAGCCCACTGCTCAAGGTGATCACAGCAGCAAAACCACTGCTGTGAAACCCACATCTAAAACCACCAAAAGACCTAAAAAGAAAAATCTCCAAAAGCCCCCCAAACCCACTAAAAATGTAACTCTGGAAGATGAGGTCCTAGAGGTTATACCTGTGACAACACAAAAGTCACCAATAACCATAACTGCTACTTCCTCACAGCAGTTGGAAGAAAGACCTCAACCTGAGCCTAAAACTCCTCCTGCTTCTTCTAAAAAAGATCAGGTTGTAAGAACAGGGACACCACATTATGATGCTCTGGAATCACTTGATTCCATCATCCACAGCCCACCTCCCGGGGCAAATTCTCTTTCTACACCAATCCTCACTTCACAAATTCCACCAACCATATTACCTCTATTGGATGCAGTTGATTTAGCCCAGACACAAATCAGTTCTTCTCAATCACCTATCACTGAGAATATGCCACATCAAGTGACTGAGTCTGGTGTCTCGATCTCTGTTAACCCACCAATAGTTGAGGAGGCTGCACTGCAGGAATTACAAGTAATTCCTGTTAGTAGTTCAAGTGGAGCAGCTACTACAAGTGTTGAACCCACTGGTTTAAAATTGGACAGTAGTTTCATAAGTGAGACTCCCTTGAGGGCAAATTCTTCTTTGGGAACCAGGGTGTTTCCAGTATTCACTGGTTCACTTAAACTGGTTACCGCTGCTGAAGGAAGAAGTCCCCAATACCAAGAAAAAGGGGCATCAGTGGATGATTTCTGGGAATCTTTCCCTAAGTCAACCACTGATACAACCACTACTGGTGGGAAATCAGATGATCCCATTAACTTGGGTGATGGTTTAATGTACAGAGAATTGACAGAGAGGGTTGATAAACTTGATACATCTGATGCAGAAATCAAAGATATGCTGCAACTGTTGTTACAAGCTCAAAAGGCACCACCCACTGCTGCATCATATGAAACATCTGTTCCATCCTCTGCTGATCTCTGGAAGTTATTTCAACCTATGCTTCATCAGCAAAGACAATATCCTGATCAACAACATGAAGTTCAAATTCAGAAGATCAGAAATCTGATGGAAGCTAGGTTCAAGGATACACAGGCAGATATCAAGGCAATTAAGGCCCATTTACTACAAACCACTGGCACTGCTCCTCCTACAATCATGTTTGTTGACAAAGCTCCTGATGATGCCAAAAAGGGGGAGAAAGTTAAGAAGAAAAAGGGATATGAAGATGGTCTATACATTGCACCAGATTCAAAATCTAGTCTGGTTGCAGAAATCCCTAGGCCAGATGGTTCCAAAAAGGTTGATGTAACCTTAAATGCTTTTGCTAATGAAAAAGCAAGGCTGAAAAAGGATATGGAGACAAAGGGTCGAACAAGGTTTGAGCAGGAGAAGAAAGTTTTGATGGAGAAGGAAGAACAGGGTACTTCTGAGCCCAAGGATGAGCAAGAAAATCCTAAGCCTAAAAGAAGACAACCCACTAGAAAAGTGAGGCAACCCAAATCCACACCTTCCAGAATCACAAAACTTACTCCTCTACCTCCCGAAAGCTCCTCTCATCAAACCTCCAAACCAACAAATGTTGAGACACCTGTTGTATCAACAATTGTTGGTACTTCAGTGGTTTCAACAGATGTTACCCCAACAATTGCCATCAACACTACCACAACCACTCTCACTCAATCCACTGCCCCACCAATAACAACTTCACTACCACCAACACCACCTGCCAAAAAGCAGAAAACAATAGTTGACACATCAACTGTTGTAATGACAACAGTGGTTGAAACACCAGTTGTTTCAACAGCTGTTAGTCAGCCACCCATCACTCAAATCACCACTACTCAACCCACCAAAACACCACCAACCTCTCCTAAACCCAAAAGGAGAAGGATAATACTGGAAGATGATACCTCCCAAACTCAAACATCCACACAACCATTATCCCTTGTCCCTATTCCAAACCCTGTTCCATTATCATCAGCACAAGTTCAAAAACCAATCACAGTTATTGTTCTAGTGGGATTTCAATACCCATTGGATCTTCCTGCAGTCAAAGAGGAGATAAAGTCTTTCTACTCTGAAGATGACCCTGCAAAAATAAATTTACCATCTCTTCAAGGATATCCTAGGCCTAATAACATAGAAGAATATTTGAAGTTAAAGGCTCAACAAGCAGAGGATATCTCTAAAAGAAATACAGAAGGAAAATCACACAAAGAGATTCAAAGAAACTACCAATATATGCTCACTCAAGTCAGAACTTTGGAGCAGTTTTCAAAAGATCTTTGTCAGAAATTATCAGAAAGAGATGATGAAAGCCTGAGAAAAGATTACATTGAACACATTATGGCATTCAAGAAATACAGGGCAGAAAAGGCTCAATATAAAGAATGGACCATTGGTGAGCTTAAAGAGGAGTTAGAGAGAGTGCAAAAGATGAACAAAGACAAAGTAAAACACACTCCTCCTGTTTGGTCCAAGTACAAGAAAAATGTACCAGAAAGAACTTTAAAGCTGAAGAGAATGAAAGAAGAGCTGATAATAGCTGATATTGGGTCAAGGAATTAGATCACAAGTTGGTTAGAAGATAAAGTCATAGCCAATTACAAAAGGTTGGAAGAGTTGAGAAAGAAAAATCCAAATGTTCCTCAAAAGCCTGATTATCCTGAAGCAGTGGTTCCAGCTAAACCACAAAGGTTACAAATCAGGAGATCCACTGCTCCACCTGCTGCCATCCTTTATCAAAGAGGGAAAAAAAAGCAGATGGATGATGAAACAGAAGCAGATAAAGCCCATGGGGATTACATTATAAAAATGCTCCTTCAACAAATGATAGCAGAAAATCCTGAATTAGCAAAAGCTACAAACACTGCCCAAAGTGTTATAACCAGGCCTCAATCCCCAAACACATCAACAATAAAAACTCTCCCAAGAAACCCATTGGATTCAAAAATACTAAAGTGGAAATCTGATAAACAGACCTACGTATTGACTTTGCTCAAATCCAATGGTGAGGTGAAGCACATATCAAGGTGTGACACCTGGATCACTGCGACCATCAAACAAATACCAAGCCAATGAAATATTGTATTTCATACTTGGGATCTGTATAAATATGTGTATCTTTTGCACGTATCAATTCTTGTTCGATTTCGGGCTTTAAATCGCTTTCAGGAAGGTTATACGCGCGCTGATGCGTAAATATAACCAGTTTAATGCAACGAACACTCCAGAATAGTGAAATAGGCTTAACATACCTTAAATAACCTTTTCATAACTTATAAATAAGTTTTGAAGGCTTTGGTAGGGCAAAATCAAGTTAAATCGCTTACAGGGACTAAACTTGACAAACTGCGAAAGTATGCCAATTTGAACTGTAACGAACATTCCGGAACATGACCATAAGTTAAAAACACCCTAAATATCCTTTACATAGCTTAGAAATAGGCTTTGAGGGGTTCGGTGTGCTAAAATAAACTTTTGGGTCATTCAGGGACTAAAAGCGTCAAAAAGTGCACAAGTTTGCATTTTCGCGCATAACTTACGTTCTGAATACATCCGGACATCCAAAAATTTATGTAAGCACTAAAATATTTTATTTTAGTGTTTGGCATAAGAAAAATCCATTCGTCACGCCATTTGGGTCGTTTTTCGCGCTTATGCGCATTCCGTCGTAATTAAGCGAACATCGCGATCGTACGGCCAAACGAACCGGAATCCGAGATATTTTTGAGCACATTTTAAGTTCCCTATACTTTAACTTCATTTTAGAGCTTTGAAATGGGGTTAACGGGGCTTAAATATGTCAAAAATGCATCAAATAGCAAGTTTGGAGCTTCAGGGGCCTGTTCTGCCATTTTTGAAAGTGTCTGGTCTGCAAGGTGCTTGCGCACCTCAACACAAAACATGTTACGGTGCATAAGCAGGGCTCAGATGCAGAAAATTGTTTTTGGCTGCTGTTATCAGCTTTTAAACACTCCAAAGGCCATTTCCACATGTTGCTAACTGATCATGGGGGGCAAATTGATGTTCAGGAGCTTGCCAACAAGTGTAGGGATGTGATCATTCCCTCTTCTCCAAGAAACGATCTTAACGGTGAACCGAAAACTATAAATACCCAACCCACTTCATTGCAAAACCCACTTGAAATCTGAGATTTCTCTAAGTTGGGGTGTTTCATCACCTCATACCTGAGAATACTTGGATTATCAATCTTGCGGGGACCCTTTGTAAGTGTTCCTTCGTTCTTTTATTGCTTTTCGAGTCCGAAAGTCTGCATTAACCAGTTTATGGTCAATGCGAAGTTCGTTTAAACTTCATAACGTGAGCGTAATCACGATGGTCATAGTCCCTAGAGACTATACCTACTGATTACCACGTTATCTAGGCTCAGTGACGAGTCGTAGTTTCGGCCAAAATGCGCATTCTTGCGTATTTTGTAACCAAACTACTGTTAGGTATCAAAACCGTTTGTTTTGATACCAAACGTGTTTTCTAAACTTAGTTAAGCATGTTTTAACATGCTTAGCTCGTCACTTTTAGTTTAGTGCTTGTATAGGGTCGTAAGGTAAGCGATCCAAACAATCGCTTATACTTTCGAACCCGACCCGTTTGGTCGATCATTAGGATCCGACCAAACACATTAGGTGACCATAGTATATAGGGAGTAACCTTCCGAGGTTATACCTTATGGTCGCTTCGTTTAAGTAGTTGTATGATAGGTAGTTTATATGCCTTAGGTAAATTACCAAAATGCCCTTTTGACGCCAAAATTCATTTTAAGCATATGTAACATAATTTTTGGTATCTAAACTGATTTGGTAACAATATTAGACATGTTAAGGCATATTTTACTTGTCTAGGACTAGTTAGGCGTTCCGAACGCGTTTCACGCGAACGACGCGTTAAAGTAGCATAAGCTACCTAAACGGGTCGTAATGGGTCGTAAGCACTTAGGTTAGGTTTCATTTAGTATGTTGGCTTTGTTAAACCATATGAGACGAGTCTCCATACTCGTTTGGTTTACGAACCCTCATTCTATCTAATCCTCCGATATAGGTCCAGTTTATTAACATAGTTACCTATATTAGGTGCCGTTTGATTCCGTGATCTCTAGCATTGCTTGGTGGTTATCTTAGGACTTCTGAGCAATCTCAAGTGAGTACATAGACCCCTCTTTTACTGTTTTTCAAACTGTTTTGGGGTGAAACACATGTGCCTACTTGTTACTTTCATGCTTTCCTGTTTTCACATCATATACCTGCTATGTTCGTTAGTACATAATAGTACATGATTTCATTACATTTCATGCTATGTATGCCCATTGTGTGCATACTTAGTACATCACTTTACAATACATTTTATGCTATGTATGCCCATTGTGTGCATACTTAGTACATCACTTTACAATACATTTTCTGCTATGTATGCCCATTGTGTGCATACTTAGTACATCACTTTACAATACATTCCATGCTATGTACGCCCATTGTGTGCATACTTAGTACATTGTTTTACATTACCCTTATGCTATGTATGTCCATTACGTGCATACTTAGTACATTGTTTTACATTGCATTTCTGTTGCATATGCTCATCCAGCATATGAACACATTATACTACATTTCGAACCGTTGTAACCATTTGAACCGTGTGAACCATTTGTATCTGTTGACATGATTTATATTTGACAATAGACATTTGACTATACATAAACATTTCTACAATTGTTAAACATTACATCTTGGTGGTTTGGTTTGAGTAAGTGATTTAAGTAACGAGGCGTGTGTAATATGATACAAGCATGGTGGATACGCCGCTGGTACTTCCTATATATAAGTGTTTGTATGGTATTACATATCATAGTGTTATTTGAACCATTTCAATTTGAGGCATATAACATTTTATACAAATAACATACTTTTCACAAGACATTGATTTACAAACAACTTATCTTATACAAACTCATTTTACATGGTTATTCATTTAACTATACATTATTCTCTTATTTATACATATCATCTGATCTTATCGTTTTTCAAATGATTTACAAGACAAAGCAAATTACAAGGTTCATGACTGACTTTTGCTAAACAACAACTTTTTCTAAACTTATAAGTCATGAATCCAACTTTCACAAACCTATGTATCTCACATGCATTTTTATGCTGACGTACCTATTTTCACATGTGTTTTCAGGAGATGATGCATAGGACTTATCAAGACATACTTAGGCGGACCTGTGCCTTAGTGACTTAAAACGAGACAAGAACTAGTTAATTTATGTTATGTACTCTTTGGTTCTTGTTTAAAACAATGTAAACTTTCATGTTTGATTAATAAAACGGAACTTCAATTGCCATGGATTTGAAACAATTAATTCTGTTACAACACTCCCCGACGTTTCCGCCACGTTTCGTTGTCTCACGTGGTCGGGGTGTGACACAAGGGAACAAGCACTTCGTCTGGGTGTTAAAGATTTGCAGGATCTCCTTGAGCTTCCACTGTGTAAGGATGAGGATGATACAAGTTCCATGGACTTTGAATTACAATTCAAAGGACACGTTAGGGAATATTTGATGAGGCAATAAACATCCAAGAATAATGAAGAGTTTTGGCATCATCTGTTCCAGGAGGAGATTGTTGGGATTGAACCCTACCAAAGGAACAGTTGATAAAGCCAAAACTGGATCAGATCAGTGGATTCACAATAAGCAGATGTTTGCATCAGTCTTTCCCCTTGGAAGTGAACCTAACATCTGATGACCTCCATGCACTGTTCGTCTACAACAACTGCTGATCTTCAACAACTGCTAAAGACTATTAAAGACTGTTAAAGGCTAAGCACTGATGCTCAATATACTGTCATGGTTTAAGTACTGCTGAAGACACAAGCACTGCTGGGAGTATAATAGTGGAATGAGAAGCAGTAGTTTAGTTTATCTCTTTGTATTGTATTTTAAACAGTGGTTAGATAACAGTGCTTGTATAGATCAGTGGTTGTAGGTTGTTAGGAGGTTAGATGTCACTTTCATGGTGACGTCAGCAAAGATGCTTCAGTGGTTTGTACTGTACTATAAATAGAACAGTACTATGTACTGTTCTATTAGCTCTTTCTTCACAAGTCATTCTGTACGAACAAACCATCTGTGAGCTCAGGCTGAGGGGGAGATTGTATTGCATGCATGCAAGTGTAATTGAATCATTGTAATAAATATAATCATTCGATTTCATGACAAATATGTGTGTTGAAAGCAATTCTTCCATTTGATTGTGTGTTGAAAGTTTGTTTCCATTTTAATTCCGCTGCACTTTACTCATTCATATTCATAATTATCAAACAAAAACACAATTATAAGAAACTCAGATCCTAAAAATAATTTTAATCATACCCGTGAGGAAAAATAAATTAAAACGCTAAGAAACTCTATTTTTCGAGTTTGAGCGCGCACCGCGTGATACTGCGCGTATTTGACAAAATACCGTCAACGCAGCCAGTCAAGGCAACTGGTAATTATTTCAGTAATAATTTTGTGTGATTATTTTTATAGAATGATAAAAATAATTTAAAACGCACTAAAACGGGGTGAAAACGCTAGATAAAATATCGGGTATCTAGTAAAATACATGTTTTTAACACTAATATACATATATATGTGTATGTATATAACAATTATGTGTGTAAGGGGATAGGTGGCGGCATATAGGGCAGCCCATATTCTCTTGATTCTCCCAACATGCCAGTTGTAGCAACTAGGGAAAGGGTGGTGATGATTAAGAACTTTACAATCTTCCATAACCTATCATTTTTCCAAGAAACCCTTTTCAAAATTCACTCTCTCTCTCTCTGTCATACCAAGCTCGGCCGAACACCCCTTAGAACACCTCCATCTTTCATTTTCCAACAAAATTTTGAAGAATCATATCCATTCCAAGGTGTTTTCAAGCTTACATGGAGGTTTAGAGGTGATTTCAAGGAGATTTGAGCAAGAACCAGGCTTCATATCATCACTATTGTTAAAACCCACTAAGAATCTTGAAGGTATAATATATTTTCTTTCAAATCTTGTTCACGATTCATGGTGATGAAGATGATAGTGAAAGTTTCTCTTGTTCTTGAATCTAAACACTAACTTGAAACTAAAAACAAATGGGTTTTTGAATGAAATAAAAATGGGTGTAACTATGTATGCATGTATGGCCGTGAGTGTGTGTGTGTGGGTGTAAATGTGTGTGTTTTTGATGTTTGTTGAAAGATTTCTTGATTTACTTGATTTCTTGAAAAGTAGGATGCATGAAGGAATCAATATGTGTCATAAAAGAATGTTCTAAAGGTGATTTAGGATTTGAAAGTGACATGATGAAAAGTAAATTTTTGGAGGTTATATGTGTATATATATTTCGTATATATATGTATATATGTATGCATGCATCTAAAAGTTGTCATATAATCTTAAATGTGAAGGATATTTCCATGAATGATTATGAATGATTGGATGATCATAATGATGTATGTGTTATGTTTTGTAAGAACATGATGTTAATGTGTTCTAGTATAACAACCCTCCTAAAATATTTACGACACCCCTAATATATTTAGAATGTCCTTATACGTCTTAAAATACACCCCATATACAAATCATAACCCTAAATACCTTTAATTTAATAAAAATAAAATTAAAACAATTTTTGAGGATCGCTCGCGGGCCGCGAAGACCTTAGTGGTCTCTTACGCGGGCCGCGACAGCTAACCCACCAGACGACACCCTAAGCTGCCACGTGGCTCACTCGTGTCAAAGCTACATCTGACGAATAAGCAAAGCTAGGGCCTACACCTCTATGTCACGGGCCGCGAAGGCCTTGCCTTCTGTTTACGCTGGCCGTGAGAACCTGGTCGACCAGACCTATAAATTGATGGCTTCGGCTGTCATTTGAAATTGTTCATTCACTCGAATTCTTTATCAATTCTGAATAGTATACACTATACGCGGGCATTATACCCCCTAATTAATGAAGTTCTGCCTCGTTGTAAGTATCATAACCCCCGGTTACATATTAGAAACACTACCCGATTAATCTAGTGCTCCGTAACGGCTGTCGAGGTTCTGCCCGACGTAGTCATTGGAGTTCTGTCTCGGGGAGGGTATAACTAATGTAAATATTGGGTTATTATACTAACATGTGTGCATTGTTTACCTAATAGATTATAACCAGGAATATCAAAAGAAAAACCCTAAAGTTGCAATGTGAGTAATCTCCTTTTTGTAAACCTTGTTGCAAACTGTTTTTACAAAACCTGAAGTGTTTTAATTTGTACTTAACAGTGATTGAGAATTTGTATTCTACAATTATCGTCGGTATGTTGGGGTTTTGTATACAAAATTTGTTATTACACTGTGAGTAGTAACATGACCACAAGTCGGGTTGACAGTACCGTGGGTCGTAATTAAGGTAGAAAAATAAACATATGTAATTTCGAGATATCCCTCAATACTGTAAAACTGATAAAACCTATCTTGATTAAATTGGGATTCACTCACCAGTATTTTCCACTGACAAAATGTTTTAAACGCGTTTCAGGTAACAAAATGTGAAAGCCAAATAGAAGCCAGCTGGACAGCACTGAAGGCTTGGAAAAGTGGCTATAAAAGTTACCTAAATAAAGAAGTTGTTTTATTTCAACAAAATAGGGTTTATCCCTATAAATCAGTTTGTAATGAAAACTTGGGTTTATCCCAATATATTTATTTATGAAAAATGTGGTATTTTACTCTGATAAAATATTTCCTAACTACGGTCCTGATAAAATTTTCGCTGCCAAATAATGATAAACACCGATACCACTGCTACCGCCCACGGCCGCCCGTTCCCGGGTGATAGGGGACGGGCGTTGCGATATAAGGTGGTATCAGAGCTACAGCCACTGATTCAGCCACAGAAGTGTTCTGCTGACACCACAATATTATTCAATATGTTAGGAAATAATTTACATGGATACGTGCATATCTGTATATTATTGTTTTCTGTTATTTGACTATTTGTTAGTTACAGTATGAGCGACCAAGGACCTTCAGACGCCTACCGTCAGTTGTCTAGCTCACCTAGGGAAGAAGGTACCTCTTCATAGCCTACCCCCTCGGGGTATTCGGCTGATGCCGAGGATGGGATTTTCATGTTCAAGGCATAATCTGAAGAGCCATTCCCTCCAAAGAAGTGAGGATGGTTCAGCAGAGGAGCTCACTAACATAGAAAAAGGATGAAAAAGTTACAGCAGCAGAGAGCCTTAGCAGCAGCGAATAGAGAAATGAACTCTCAGGATATGATCAATGGGAGACTGGCAAACTTCCACATACTAGCAACCACAGCCGCCGACCCGAATCTAGAACAACTCATAGCACCCTAGTCGTTACCACTGTTTCCCACACAACCAATGGAAATTGACGCCAACCCAGAAAACTAAATCCCAATTCCTGCTTTTGACCCAGCTGAGATCCCTAGAGTACCAACACCCCATCCCCCAGACTATGACCCATGGTTTGACGACCATAGGGATTATGAGCAACGCTACCCAATACCAGACGAACCCATGCAAAACCTAGTAGGACCCTACCCAGACCTGGACCCTCTAGACCCCTATTATGATAATGACCAATACATCAGGGAGATCCTAGAGAACCCGTACCCTTACGAAGAACCCATGCCCCGATTCCTAGATCCAATACCAGCACCTGCACCACCCATGAGCACTGAGAATTTGCAAGAACTCCGAACCTTTGATGAGGAGATTTTAGAAGGAAGTGAAAGAATGCGACAAATAGGTGAAAGGCTCGTCTGGAAATATGACGAGCACAACATGGAAGTTTAGATGAACCCGTACCGTTAATAGTAATAATATATATATATATATATAAAATATGTATGTATGTTTGAAAAAAATATATATATAATATAATATAATAATAAATAAATAGCTACGGATGCATAATAGTATTGTAATTTTAAATTTCAGTTCCAGTCTGTACTAGACGCATAATATATAAAATAGAGTAAAGGTCACAATGACGACGATTTTGGATCAATATGCTTGTGATGTGAATATTGGATATTGTCTTGTGATATTAATACGTGGTAATTGTTTAAAATTCAGATGGACAACGAAGTGAACCAGGAAAACCAGAATAACGATAACCAGAATAATAATAATAATAATAATAATGGAAACCAAGTAAACAACAGTGCCATCCAACACATAGTGGCACAAGAGATTATAGACGCGATGCCATATATTATCAAAACGGTTAAGGAAACGGATAATAAAAGTAATAATGGCAGTAAACGACCACTTAGTGAACCTGAACACAGCGTAAACAATGGACCCATACTTCAAGTGCCCATTCCAAATAGAAGAAGAACCATGTCTTATGGTTGTTCATATAAAGAATTCTGGTCCTGTAAACCAATAGAATTCTCGGGCAATGAAGGGGCCGTTGCAGCTCTACGCTGGATAGAAAAGACTGAGGCAGTCTTGAAAATAAGCAAGTGCGCAGAAGAAGATAAGACAATGTTTGCCTCTTATCTGTTTAAAAACTCAGCTCTAGAATGGTGGAACACTATCCTCTAGTCTAGAGGAAGTAACAGGGTCTATAATATGGAATGGAGTGAGTTTAAGAATATGGTAGAAAGGAAATTCGGTCCTCCCAATGAAAAGGAACAGATAGCAAATAAGTTCTTAAACCTTAGGATGACTGGAGTGGATAGTAAGGGTTACACTACGTTATTTTTCGAATTTGCTAGAATAGTGCCAACCCTTGCTTCACCAGAACCAGTATTAATCACCCGTTACATTTTGGGATTGATCAGTGAGATTACGCATGTAGTCAAGGAAGCTAGACCACAAACCATAGAAGAAGTTGTAGAACTAGCAAATACCTTGACTGATGAATTAGTGCGTACACGAGAAGAGGACCAGAGGAGGAACCTAGCTCAAACGCTTACCCAGGAATTCTGCTATGGAAATTCTAATCGTGGGAAGAATGTAGGTTCTACCTCGACACCTTACTATAAAGCCTGTAATTAGAAGCATTCAGGAAGATGCTCCACCTACTGTAACTTCTACAAGATACCAGGACACAAGGAAGAAGATTGTAGGAAGAAACCTAGTAATGGAGTGTGCTTCAACTGTGGAGAAAAAGGGCACATCAAGCCGAACTGTCCAAAACTAGCTCCAGCCACGAACAACAAGAACACTAAAAATGCTAGAGCATTCGTTCTAACCGCAGAAGAAGCTAAGATGATCCCAGACATGATAGCCGTTTTCATATGTGTTTCCCGAAGAGCTACCAGGACTACCTCCAGACAGGGAAGTTGAATTCAGAATTCATCTGCTACCAGGAACAGCACCAATTGCCAAAGCACCCTACCGTTTGGCACCAGCAGAAATGCAAGAGTTAAATAAACAGTTAGACGAACTGTTAGAAAAAGGATTCATACAGCCAAGTTCATCGCCATGGGGAGCGCCGATCTTATTCATCAAGAAGAAAGATGGGTCAATGCGTATGTGCATTGATTACCGTGAATTGAATAAAGTCACAATTAAAAATCGGTATCCATTACCGAGAATCGATGATTTATTTGACCAGTTACAAGGTGCTCGATTTTTCTCTAAGATCGATTTACGCTCAGGATATCATCAATTAAAGGTACAGGAAGAGGACATTCCTAAGACCGCTTTCAGAACAAGGTATGGCTATTATGAATTTACTATCATGCCATTTGGTTTAACCTATGCCCCAGCCGCATTTATGGACATGAAGAACCGAATATGTAAGACATATTTGGATAAATTCATAATTGTCTTTATAGATGATATTCTCATTTATTCTAAGAGTAAAGAGGAACATGCAGCGCATCTACATGCATTCCTAAATTTGCTGAGAAAAGAAAAACTTTACGCTAAATTTTCAAAATGCGAATTTTGGTTAGAAGAAGTATAGTTTCTTGGACACCTAGTCAACCATGAAGGAATTCATGTGGATCCCACAAAGATTGAGGCAATTACTAAATGGAAAACCCCTGAATCACCAACCGTGGTTAGAAGTTTCCTAGGATTGGTCGGTTATTATAGAAGATTTATTCGAGATTTTTCTAGAATAGTCATTCGCTTAACTAAGCTAACCTGTAAAACTGTTAAGTTTGAATGGGGACCAAAACAAGAAGAAGCCTTTAGAATTCTTAAGCAAAGGTTAACCAACGCACCCATACTAGCTTTACCAGAAGGAACTGAAGACTTTGTAGTCTATTGTGACGCTTCTAAGTTAGGTTATGGATGTGTGTTGATGCAACGTCAAAAGGTTATAGCTTACGCCTCTAGACAACTTAAGAATCATGAAGAAAATTATTCAACCCATGATTTAGAGTTAGGAGCTATAATTTTTGCCTTGAAAATTTGGAGACATTATCTTTACGATAGTAAGTTTACCATTTTCACCGATCATAAGAGTTTAAGGTATGTTTTCGGGCAAAAGGAGTTGAACAGGAGAGAAAGACGCTGGATGGAAATGCTTAGTGATTATGATTGTAATATCCAGTATCATGCGGGAAAGGCTAATGTAGTTGCTGATGCTTTACGTCGAAAGTATCACAAAAAGCTAAAAAGAGTACACTCTCTTAAATTAATTCTGCAAGTAGATTTAAATGAACAGATTAAAAAGGCACAAGAATCAGTAATCAAGGATGATACTGATAAATTAAAAGGAATGATCAAGGAATTAGAACAAGGAACATATGGAATTTGGAGATTCCATAAGAAAAGAATGTGGATACCCAAATTAGGAAACCTACGCCACCGTATATTAGAAGAGGCCCATAAGTCTAAGTATACGATGCATCCTGGAAATGATAAAATGTATTAAGACTTAAGAAAGAACTTCTGGTGGATAGGAATGAAAACGGATATAGCAGCTTATGTTGCCAAGTGTCTAACCTGTTCAAAGGTTAAAGCTGAACATCAGAAACCCTCAAGTTTGTTGCAGCAGTTAGAAATGCCAGTTTGGAAATGGGAATTGATAACCATGGATTTTGTTACCAAATTACCCAAAACAAGAAAAGGTAATGATACAATCTGGGTGATTGTAGACAGGCTAACTAAGTCAGCTCATTTCCTACCAATGAAAGAAACCTTCAGTATGGAACAGTTAGCCAAGTTATATGTAAATGAAATAGTTTCCTTACATGTAATTCCTTTATCAATTGTTTCTGATAGGGATAGTTGTTTTACCTCTCATTTTTGGACGAGTTTCCAAAAAGCAATAGGAACCAAGCCAAATTTAAGCACCGCTTATCATCCTCAAACGGATGGACAAAGCGAAAGGACAATTTAGACAATGGAGGACATGCTTAGAGCTTGTGTAATTGATTTCGGAGGAAATTGGGACGATCACTTACCACTAATAGAATTTTCTTACAATAACAGCTATCACACCAATATCAATGCTGCACCATTTGAAGCACTTTATGGACGAAAGTGCCGAACTCCAGTCTGTTGGGCAGAAATTGGAGAAAAGAAACTATCTGGACCTGAGATAGTGCAAGAAACAACCGACAAGATTGTTCAAGTCAAAGAACGACTGAAAGCAGCAAGCGATCGACAAAAGAGTTATGCTGATAACAGACGAAAGCCGTTGGAATTTCAAGTAGGAGACAAAGTGTTATTAAAACTCTCTCCTTGGAAAGGAGTGGTAAGATTCATCAAAAGGGGAAAGCTAAGACCCAGGTATGTCGGACCTTTTGAGATTATTAGAAGAATAGGACCTGTAGCTTACCAACTACAACTGCCAGAGGAAATGGCAGGAATACAAGATGTATTTCATGTGTGCAACCTCAAAAAGTGCCTAGCAGATGAATCACTAGTAGTGCCTCTTAAGAATATAGAGGTAAATGAGCAGCTAAAATTTGTGGAAAAGCCACTACAAATTGAAGACAGGAAAGTCAAGAATCTCAAACACAAGAGATTAGTTTTAGTCAAAGTGAAATGGGATTCCAAGAGAGGACTAGAATACACATGGGAGCTTGAATCAGAAATGCAGAGGAAATATCCACACCTATTTCAGTAGACCTCGAGGTCGAGTTCTAAAACAAGTTGGGGAGGATATAACAACCCTCCTAAAAAAATTCTGACACCCCTAATATATTTAGAATGTCCTTATACGTCTTAAAATACACCTCGTATACAAATCATAACCCTAAATACCTTTAATTTAATAAAAATAAAATAAAAACAATTTTTAAGGATCGCTCGCGGGCCGCGAAGACCTTAGTGGTCTCTTACGCGGGCCGCGACAGCCAACCCACCAGACTGCACCCTGAGCTGCCACGTGGCTCACTCATGTCAAAGCTACATCCGATGAATAAGCAAAGCTAGGCCCTACACCCCTATATCACGGGCCGCGAAGGCCTTGCCTTCTGTTTACGCGGGCCGCGAGAACCTGGTCGACCAGACCTATAAATTGATGGCTTCGGCTGTCATTTGAAATCGTTCATTCACTCGAATGATCTCTCAATTTTGAATAGTATACACTATACCCGGGCATTATACCCCCTAATTAACGAAGTTCTGCCTCGTTGTAAGTATCATAACCCCCGGTTACGTATTAGATACGCTGCCCGATTGATCAAGTGCTCCGTAACAGCTGTCGAGGTTCTGCCCGACATAGTCGCTGGAGTTCTGTCTCGGGGAGGGTATAACTAATGTAAATATTGGGTTATTATACTAACACGTGTGCATTGTTTAATTAATAGATTATAACCAGGAAAATCACAGGAAAAACCCTAAAGTTGCAATGTGAGTAATCTCCTTTTCGTAAACCTTGTTGCAAACTGTTTTTACAAAACCTGAAGTGTTTTAATTTATACTTAACAGTGATTTAGTATTTGTATTCTACGATTATCATCGGTATGTTGGGGTTTTGTATACAAAATTTGTTATTACACTATGAGTAGTAACATGACCACAAGTCGGGTTGACAGTACCATGGGTGGTAATTAACGTAGAAAAATAAACAAATGTAATTGCGAGATCGCTCTCAATACTGTAAAACTGATAAAACCTGTCTTGATTAAATTGGGATTCACTCACCAGTATTTTCCGCTGACAAAATGTTTTAAACGTGTTTCAGGTAACAAAATGTGAAAGACAAATAGAAGCCAACTGGACAGTACTGAATGCTCGGAAAAGTGGCTATAAAAGTTACCTAAATAAAGAAGTTTTATTTCAATAAAATAGTTATCCTTATAAATCAGTTTGTAATGAAAACTTGGGTTTATCCCAATATATTTATTTATGAAAAATGTGGTATTTTACTCTGATAAAATATTTCCTAACTACGGTCCTGATGAAATTTCCGCTGCCAAATAATGATAAACACCGATACCACTAATACTGGCCGCGGACGCCCGTTCCCGGGTGAATAGGGGACGGGGGTTGCGACATCTAGAGTATGATTATGTAACGACTCTCATTAAAAATTATTATTTCTTATCTTATTTTGTTCAATAGGAAACCCTAATTGAGACCCCCAAGTGATATGGCATGACCCCTAAAATTTTCAGAACAATCAGAACTAGGATCAGGGCCCCTAAAGCTCAGGGGGGGGGGGGTATTCCCTAATTGGTATTATCTAAACAGTTCGCTGTAGAAATCGACTTTTATCAAACCGTCGACTCAGCCAAGCTAGTAAGACACAAGGCTACCCTATGCTAGAGGGGTACCCGTCGCGCCACCCGACAGGCCCCGCGCCACGCGATGGCGCCGTTTTTCCAGTAAAAATAGTAGGGTTTGGCACTTGAAGTTTGGCGTTGGTTCGACGTAAAAATTCGTTTCCTACTCTGAGATATCGTCTGTTTACTTCAAAACACACACATAGCACGAAATTCTACCGTGATAACGGGGTAATAACTCGATCACTGCTACCATTTAATGTCCGATCGATAAAAACTAATCCGATGGATGTTTAAGTGCTGCCCATACTTGGGCAATGCCTTTGTCATTCGTCGTGAAGGTTTTGAATCTCGTGAGTTGTCGTAAAAGTTGTATTAAGTTACTGACCTAGTTTTCGTGTGCATTATTATTTGAATTAGGTTAACAAGGCAAATCAGTAGGCTAAACTATGCCCGTCTAAATTTGCAATGTGAGTCATTCTCTTTTTATCAAATTGTTTTCTTAAAACCCTATTTGTTTTCAAAGTTATAATTACAGGGATTAAGTCTTTGTAATCTTCAATTACTGCCGATATGTGGGGTTTTGTATACATTACTTGATACCCGTCACCATTGGACAACGAGTTAGGCAATGGGTGATCTGACCATAGTCACAGATACAGTCGAGTGACAAATACCGATTTGGGGTAATTGGTTGATAAAAACAATGTAATCACCCTTAATACTGTATATTATAACAATGTGTCGTTTTGTGCAACTTGAATGACTCGCCAGTATTTCCCTGCTGATAAAATCTTTTAAAAACATTTTCAGGTGATCTGCTGTGATCCAAGAAAAAGTGTTGTGTAGCACTGCAAGCTTGAAGAAATGGCTCAAATAAATAAATAAACATGTTTTTATAAAAACAAGGGATTTCCTAGTGAAATCACCTTCATTGTAAATTATGGGTATTATCCCCAATTTGTGAAATAAAATAAATTGGGCATTTTCAAGTTTTGAAAGATACTGTTAAACTTCCGCTGTCAACTCAAATAATAATTACCACGGGTTTTCTGTTCTGCGGCTCCTGAAGCGGGTAAAACCGGGACGGGGGCCGTGGCAGGAAAAAGGTGGTATCAGAGCCACTGATTTAAGATAATTAAGTATTTAGAAATACTTAATTTTTCTGATTGCTATTTTGTGATTATGTGAAAATTTAATTTACAAAATTTTAACTTAGAATTTCGTGTGTTTCTTCACATATGCTAACAGCATGAATGAGTTGTCTGAAGCTCTTCATAATATTACTATCCATTCAGCTGAAATGGAAGTTTCTGGGGATTTTTCTGATTATTGGGCCGACACTGAGAAACCAATGGAATTCGAAGCCCAACCTCAGGAGAAACCCAAACCGAAAAAGAGAAGAAGATTCGTAGGCTGGAGGCGTGTGCGTAGGAAGAAACCAGCGGTATGGAAAGTTGTAAAGACTGAGGATTTGAAGGATAAAGGCAAAGGAATAGAGATCGGAGAAAGTTCCAGACAAGACCAGGAAATGCCATCTTGGGAGGAGCTGTATCGTAAGCTGGCACTTAGTGACCTTATCGGACCTGCTGATGAAAACCTCTTCAATTACCCGGCGGAAGCACAACTTCCAGTTAATCTGGAACCTGCTATTCCAGATCCTATTATCCAGCCCCGACCTCTACCAGAAGAACTAGAAGAATGGTGGACAACCGACTGGCAATTTCAGAATCCCTTGAATAACCCTAATACCTTTTTCCCTCAATTTGACCCTGAGCCTCCACTACACCCACCAATGAGCACCGAAAACTTGGCTGAACTTCGCCACTATGGCGAGGAGCTGGTGGATGCAGGAAATAGAATCCGAGATGTGGGGGAAAGGATATCATGGAAATACGACGAGAGGGAACGTCGTTTCTGAGATGCCAGCTGACGGGGATGGTGTGACTGTGTGGTTGTGGTTGTATAATAATAAAATAATAAATATTAACAAAAATATAATCATGTAAAATAACTAAAAATAAAACTTTGTAACTTATCTGGTAATGTACGGATGCATAGTAATATATAAAATATGGAAGTCGAAAAATCGACAATTTTGGCTATACGTGTTAACTTGATTATGTGCGATTGTTTTATTATGTTTGGTTGATTTTTCATTTTGTGCTAATAACTTATATATATTAATTACCAGATGGAACACGCTAGTAATGATGTAAGTTAACGAGGTTAACCAATCTGAGGAAAACAATGAGGACCATTTTCTGAATAGACAAGATATAGAAAACATTGTTGCTCAAGGAATAGCCAATGCTATTCCAGCAATTCTTGCTGCTGCCCGAAACCCAGTTGAACCTCAACCAATTATTCCCAGCAAACGCACTCACGCTGATAATTTCAGTAATAGTATAAATGGAGGCGGCAACATTAATAATAATGATAATGATGTAGTGCAAGCTCCAATTCTTAACAGTATGAAAGCTGCAACGCCTGGTTGCACTTACAAGGAATTTCTTGCCTGTAAACCTGTTGAATTTGCAGGCAATGAAGGGGCAACTGCTGCACTGCGTTGGTTGGAGAAAACTGAGGCAGTAATTAAAATAAGTAAATGTGCCGAGGAGGATAAAGTCATGTATGCTTCACACCTTTTCAAGGAAGAAGCATTAGAATGGTGGAATACGGTATTACAAGCTAAGGGAAGTGACATGGCTTATGCCATGAGTTGGGAAGAATTTAAGCATCTGGTGGAAAGGAAATTCTGCCCTGAATATGAAAAAGAACAAATGGTTAATAAATTCCTGAGCCACCGAATGGTGGATGTTGATAGTCGAGGGTATACTTCGAAGTTTTTCGAATATGCTCGAATTATGCCTACTCTGGCTTTGCCTGAACCGGTACTTATTTCTCGCTATATTTGGGGTTTAATTAGCGAGATCCATGATATTGTCAAAGCTACGAGACCCCGCACGATCGATGATGCGGTGGAACTAGCCAACACTTTGACTGACGGACTGGTGCGTACGCGAGAAGAAAATAGGAAGAAGGAATTGGCTCAGAAAATTACCCAAGGATTTCGTGTGGATAATAATACCAACTTCAAAAGAAAAGGAACTGGGCAATCTTCCACTCCACCGTTCTGCAGGAACTGTAAAAAGAAACATTTTGGAAAATGTAATGAACCCTGCAACTTCTGCAAAGCTATCGGACATCGTGAAGAAGATTGCAGAAGGAAAACAATGATCTGCTACAATTGTGGAGAAGCTGGGCATTTCTGACCAGAATGCCCTAAATTGGTCAACCCAGCTGACAACAAGGCCAAACCTACCGAAGGGACTACAAAGAAAAACGCAAGAGCCTTCCAATTGACCACGCAGGAAGCCGAACTGATTCCTGACGTGATAGCTGGTACGTTCTTAGTTCATGACGTTTATGCGATAGTATTATTTGAATCTGGTGCAAACCAAAGTTTTATAAATACTTCATTCTGAGCTCTTAAACAACCTTTAACCAAACTTAGGCAGATTTATACAGTAGAAATGGCAGATGGGAACTCTGTTAACATAGATAAGGTTTTGCAAAAAGAAAATATAGAACTTTCAGGTCATAAATTTTCTGCAAACCTATTACCCATGAATTTAGCTGGATTTGATGTCGTATTAGGAATGGATTGGTTAGTAGCCAACCATGCTCAAATTCTCTGTGATAAGAATTCCATAGAAATTCGTGCACCCACAGGAGAAGTAATTATGATTACTGGGGATAAGCCGCGGAAACCAATGAAGTTCATTTCAATAATGAAAGTTGCTAGTTATGAACGAAAGCAAGGAATAGTGTATATGATTTCAGTAATCATTAGCACTAAGGGTAAGGAACTTAAGGAAATTCTAGTAGTATCAGAATACTCGGATGTATTCCCAGAAGAATTACCAGGATTACCACCAGATAGGGAGGTAGAATTTAGAATTCATTTGATTCCTGGAACTACACCTATAGCAAAAGCACCCTATCGGTTAGCACCCACTGAAATGCTAGAATTGAAAAAGCAATTAGATGAGTTGCTCAGTAAAGGATTTATACAACCTAGTTCATCCCCGTGGGGAGCTCCAATGTTGTTTGTGAAAAAGAAGGATGGTTCCATGCGAATGTGTATCGATTATAGAGAGTTGAATAAGGTTACAATTAAGAATCGATGCCCATTACCTAGGATTGATGATCTTTTCGATCAACTTCAGGGAGGTAGATATTTTTCCAAGATAGATTTACGCTCCGGATACCATCAATTGAAGGTACAAGAAGAAGACATACCTAAAACCGCTTTCAGAACTAGGTATTGTCAATATGAGTTTACAGTCATGCCCTTTGGACTAACAAATGCTCCTGCAGCATTTATGGACATGATGAATAGGATCTGTAAACCATATTTGGATAAATTCGTCATTGTCTTCATCGACGATATACTTATTTATTCCAAAAGTCAAGATGAGTATTGTCAGAACCTGCATGCACTATTAACTTTGTTAAGAAAGGAGAAGCTTTACGCCAAATTCTCGAAGTGTGAATTTTGGCTACAGGAGGTGCAATTTTTAGGACACATGGTGAATCACAAATGTATTCACGTAGATCCCTCCAAGATAGAAGCGATCACCAAATGGAAGGTCCCGCAATCAGCTACAGAAGTTAGAAGTTTTCTAGGCTTAGCTGGATACTATAGGCGCTTTATTAAGGATTTCTCTAAGATAGTTGTGCCATTAACTAAGCTAACCTGTAAAACAGTTAAGTTTGAATGGGGACCTAAACAAGAAGAGGCTTTTAATATTTTAAAGCAAAAGTTAACAAACACCCCAATTCTAGCCTTACCCGAAGGGACAGAAGATTTTGAAGTTTACTGCGATGCTTCTAAGCTAGGATTAGGATGTGTGTTAATGCAACGCAAGAAGGTAATTGCATATGCATCAAGACAATTGAAGAAGCACGAAGAGAATTATACGACTCATGACTTAGAATTAGGGTCGATAATTTTTTCCCTCAAGATTTGGAGACACTATCTGTATGGAAATAAGTTTACTGTTTATACAGATCATAAGAGTTTAAAATACATATTTGGGCAAAAAGAATTGAATATGAGGCAAAGAAGATGGATGGAAATTCTAAGTGACTACGACTGTGATATTCAATATCACGAAGGAAAAGCAAACGTAGTTGCAGATGCCTTAAGTCGTAAGTATCATGAAAAGCAAAAGCGAGTTCGTGCTCTTAGATTAAGTTTGCAATTAGACTTAATGGAACAACTGAAGAATATTCAGGAAACAGCAATCAGGGATGATGCAGAAGGAATGAAAGGAAGAATAAAGGAATTAGAGCAAGGGAGTGATGGAATTTGGAGATTCCATAAGAAAAGGATTTGGGTACCTAAGCAAGGAGATTTAAGAAATAAGATTTTAGAGGAAGCCCAAAAATCTAGTTATACCATGCATCTTGGTAATAATAAGATGTACCAAGATCTAAGGAATAATTTGTGGTGGATTGGTATGAAAAAGGACATAGCTATATACGTTTCTAAGTGTCTAACTTGTTCACAAGTTAAAGCAGAACACCAGAAACCTTCAGGGTTACTCCAACAATTAGAAATGCATGTTTGGAAGTGGGAACTAATAACCATGGATTTTGTTACTAAGTTGCCAAAAACCAGAAAAGGTAATGATGCGATTTGGGTAATTGTGGATCAATTAACCAAATCAGCTCATTTTCTACCTATGAAAGAAACCTTTAGCACGGAAAGGTTGGCAAAGGTGTATGTAGATGAAGTAGTATCCTTACATGGAGTTCCACTCTCTATTGTATCGGATAGAGATAGTCATTTCACTTCACATTTTTGGACAAGTTTCCAAGAAGCAATGGGGACACGATTGAATTTAAGTACAGCTTACTATCCCCAAATGGATGGACAAAGTGAAAGAACAATCCAAACCCTGGAAGACATGCTCAGGGCATGTGTAATAGATTTTGGTGGAAACTGGGATGACCACCTACCCTTAATTGAATTCTCATATAATAATAGTTACCATGCAAGCATTGAAGCTACCCTATTCAAGCACTGTATGGACGAAAGTGCAGAACTCCAGTTTGTTGGGCAGAAATAGGAGAAAGCCAATTATCAGGTCCCGAGATTGTGCAAGAAACCACCGACAAGATCACTCAAACCACCGACAATTATCAGGTCCCGAGATTGTGCCAGAAGAGTTATGCAGACAATCAACGCAAGCCACTGGAATTTCAAGTCAGAGATAAAGTACTCTTGAAAGTTTCTCCTTGGAAAGGAGTAGTTCGGTTCGGTAAGAGGGGAAAGTTAAGTCCAAGGTACGTAGGACCATTCCCAATAATCCAACGCATAGGATCAGTTGCTTATCGCTTACAACTACCATAAGAGCTAGCTGGAGTACATGATGTATTTCATGTATCCAACCTCAAGAAATGCTTATCTGACGAATCCCTGGTAGTACCTCTTCAAGATGTAGAGGTAAATGAGAAGTTAAAATTTGTGGAGAAACCATTGCAGATAGAAGACAGAAAGGTCAAGTTTCTCAAGCACAAAAGACTAGTACTGGTCAAAGTCAAGTGGGATTCAAAGAGACGACCTGAGTACACTTGGGAACTGGAATCAGAGATGAAGCGAAAGTATCCCTACTTGTTCCAGTGAATCTCGAGGACGAGATTTTTATTAAGCTGGGGAGGATGTAACGACTCTCATTAAAAATTATTATTTCTTATCTTATTTTGTTCAATAGGAAACCCTAATTGAGACCCCCAAGTGATATGGCATGACCCCTAAAATTTTCAGAACAATCGGAACTAGGATCAGGGCCCCTAAAGCTCAGGGGGGGTATTCCCTAATTGGTATTATCTAAACAGTTCGCTGTAGAAATCGAATTTTATCAAACCGTCGACTCAGCCAAGCTAGTAAGACACGGGGCTACCCTATGCTAGAGGGGTACCCATCGCACCACACGACAGGCCCTCGCGCCACGCGACGGCGTCGTTTTTCCAGTATAAATAGTAGGTTTTGGCACTTGAAGTTTGGCATTGGTTCGACGAAAAAACTCGTTTCCTACACTGAGATATCGTCTGTTTACTTCAAAACACACACATAGCACGAAATTCTACCGCGATAACGGGGTAATAACTCGATCACTGCTACGATTTAATGTCCGATCAATAAAAACCAATCTGATGGATGTTTAAGTGTTGCCCATACTTGGGCAATGCCTTTGTCATTCATCGTGAAGGTTTTGAATCTCGTGAGTTGTCGTAAAAGTTGTATTAAGTTACTGACCTAGTTTTCGTGTGCATTAATATTTGAATTAGTTTAACAAGGCTAATCAGTAGGCTAAACTCTACCCGTCTAAATTTGCAATGTGAGTCATTCTCTTTTTATCAAATTGTTTTCTTAAAACCCTATTTGTTTTCAAAGTTATAATTACAGGGATTAAGTCTTTGTAATTTTCAATTACTGCCGGTATGTGGGGTTTTGTATACATTACTTGATACCCGTCACCATTGGACAACGAGTTAGCCAATGGGTGATCTGACCATAGTCACAGATACAGTCGAGTGACAAATACCGATTTGGGTAATTTGTTGATAAAAACAATGTAATCACCCTTAATACTGTATATTATAACAATGTGTCGTTTTGTGCAACTTGAGTGACTCACCAGTATTTCCCTGCTGATAAAATTTTTTTAAAACATGTTTCAGGTGATCTACTGTGATCCAGGAAAAAGTGCTGTGTAGCACTGCAAGCTTGAAGAAGTGGCTCAAATAAATAAATAAACATGTTTTTGTAAAAACAAGGGATTTCCCAGTGAAATCACCTTCATTGTAAATTATGGGTATTATCCCCAATTTGTGAAATAAAATAAATTGGGCTTTTTCAAGTTTTGAAAGATCCTGTTAAACTTCCACTGTCAACTCAAATAATAATTACCACGGGTTTTCTGCTCCGTGGCTCCTGAAGCGGGTAAAACCGGGACGGGGGCCGTGACAGATTACATCATAAATGATGATGACGATGTTGTATGAGTGCATTAGATACGCATACGTGAACATACATGATCATGTGAAAGCATTAAATGATCATTTGAGTATGATTTAATAAAAATCAGTTTTGATCAGATCACAAACACTAAAATAAGATTATTTTAGAGAGTTTAATGATATTTAACTTTGTCATAATGTTTAGTAGCCTTGGATGTTGTACTTGGTACATTAGGAGTTGTAAAATACGTGAAATCGTATGATTTATGTGACTTACACAAAAACTACACTAATCTGATTATAATCACTATTTTAATCAGTAAATAACATGTATTGTGTTAAAATATCAAGCCATTCCGAGTTGGGATGATTATAGTAACGTTTAACGCAAAACTATGCGTTAAAACGGTCAAAAATCGGCTTTTTGAACGACTTTTATGAAACTGATTTAGATCAGTAAGTAAACTGATATTTTTAGTTTAAAAATAAGTATTTTAACTAATTTTAAGTTTACTTGGTGTTTGGTTGGTCATACGTGACTTTCGACGTCCGAAAACGTTACCGGATCATTAAAATACGCATTTTTCAATGAACACTAGTATGAGTAATTTTTGGGTGAACCTTATGTGTTAAAATGTGTTATGTGATTTAAACATGTGAATATGAAAATATGTTAAGTTTTAACATGATAGTGGGAAATTTAGACTATGCATGTACACTTGTGCGTTTTATGTGGTAGAAACGGTAAAATCGCGTTAAACGTGTAACTTGTTTGTCGAGCATGAAATTTGATACATATAAGATATTTTATGTATACTTGCCTTAAAAATGACAAAATAGATAAGTTAACGAGATTACGCGTGTTTCGATAATAATTTATGTGTACGTTTATGTATATTTATTACGACGCGTAAATCGTAGATATATTACGTATAAACGAGAGTGTTAATGGATTTACATGATAACGGTCACCAATAAAATCGTTCAAGTCGCAAAAATCTATATATATATATATATATATATATGGACTCATACATATATTAATGTGCCAACATAATCAAAAAACGATAACTTTTCGAGAAAATCCCAAAGTTACATGACAATTCTAAGAAACGGAGAAACTTAGTATTTTTGTGATATATTGATTTAAAAATCATTCCTACGTATAATAGGACGTGTAGAAATCAATCTGTGGGACTGCGTTATTTAAAAATACGCACCCAAAGGTGAGTGTCACTAAACCCCCTCTTTTTACTGTTTTGTATTTGTTTTAGGGGAAGAACACGCCTTAAAGGGTTTAATAATGTTTTTGGATTAAAACATACCTTTTAATATAAATTATATATTTTCATTGAAAATATATGGAATTTTGATAAATTATACGTTTCGAGATAAAACGTTTTTAATAAATATATGTTTCAGGGGAGAAACGTGGATTTATACGGCATTTGGGGGAAAACGACCGTGTAGTTGGAACGAATTTTGCTTGATCTCAAGAGATTAAGTAACGACTTAGGCTTACATTTCGGTGGGGATTTCAGGGAATTCGTACATCATATATTAAATTTGTCTTATTAGTAGGATATATATATATATATAGATATATATATATATATATATATATATATTGTACGTGAGGCAGACATCATAGATGGTCTCGATATGGACCATGTGCCAATGGTGTCGTTTAATCATTTAAGTATTGCACGCGAGGAATTGTTGGTAGATCTATCGGGTTGACAACCCCGTCGTGACCGGTCGCCCCGTGTCAAGTCAAACGACGAATTTATATTATGTTTATAGTCTAGCCTTGATTATCTCTGCATTGTAAATATATAGTTCGTAATGTCTAGCTAACTTACGAATCCGAATATTTGACGCTATAAATTTAATATGTAAAACTTGGGAAAATGCCTTATTCGGAGGTTTCAGCTGAAAAACCTACGACGGATGACCCATGGATTTTGTTAAGGAAATAACTGGACTTTCATAAATTATATGGATGTTTTATAATAAACACATAATTAGAAAGCTTTTCCTTAGGATCAAATTGTTTAAATTTGAATATGTGAACTCACCTTCCTTTGTGTTGACACTTGATTTTAAACGTGTTCTACAGGTACTTGAGTTCGGCTTCGAGAATCATGGCGTATCTTGTGGTTGTTGATTCATGTTTTGTCACTTCAAATGTTGGACTAACTTTTAAACTTTCTGGGACGAATGTAATAAGATTCGCGAGGATTAAAGACAACTTAACTAAGTGGTGGTTGTGTCGTGTTTATGTTTAAGAACTTATGTTTTAAACAAGTCAATATGTCCAACAATTAAATGCATCGTACAACAAGATATTAATGGGCACCAACTTCCGTCACCACTACGTTTTATATTCCGCTACGACGTTTTTGGGGTGTGACATTATCAAATTTCCAAATGAGGTTTTTTGGCTATATCACTGTCGGATGAACCACTAATGGTGTTGAAATTTTGACATCTGTGGTTGATTCATCATCCTCCGGAGGTTTTGTAAAATTGGTTTTCATCAGAGGAGGACAACGATTATACTCAATTCCCTACGTTCCATTATCTTTAGTCTTTTTAGCATGAATGATGTGATCTAGAATGAAAGATGAGTTCAAATAACTCTCTAACTTTCTATTAACATTCTTAGCTTCAAATTTAGTTAAAGTTATTTGTTCTTTTGAATCTTTAACTTTATCTATGTAAGAGTGAATTGCATCTTATTTCTTTAAAACTATGACTTTTAGATCATTGCTTCACTTTTGAAGGTTTCAATTTGATTTTTAAAATCTTTTTCATTTCTGTTTATAGTGTTGTAAGCCTCTTGTAAGCGTTGCATGTCCACACGAGTTTTCTGAGAGTTTTCTTTTGGACTCTCGATTTTACCATCCTTCTCTATGCATTTTGTGCATGTAGGTGGTAACAAATCAGTATTACCTTTGGTTCCTCAAAATTTACCTCAAGATAATTTTGCCATGAGTGCGTGTTGCACAATCTCCTCATTGAATGTGATGAATAATCTGAATATGTTGAAGAATTGTCAGAATCAACTACAGTAATCTTCACCTCACACATCGGCGAACCTGAAAAAGAATATCCAAAAAACTTTCTTCGTTCTTAACCGCGAAAACTGACTTCTACCTCAACAAAACATGCAGCACGACTATTCTTGTTTAGCACATTAGTTGAATCCCTCATCCTGTTGAACAAATGCCTTATTAGTTTGCTTCTCGATGAAGAAGACGATTGGTTTGATGATGATTCAATTGTCTGAATATGAATATTTTGAGTCCGGGGAGCTTAGTTCTGACACTTTTGGCTGAGCACGATACTAGTAAGCTTTCTCATAAAAATTTCCTTGACAATCAAACGGATTACGATACCATCAACTTTCGGTTTATAACATTCTCTCTTGAAATGCCTTTTTTAACCACGTTGAAAACACGTAACCTTACTCTTATCAAACCCTAGCTTCATATCATACACAGCCAAATCTTTAAGCACTGTGATATCTATGAACCTTTGTGCTCGGCGAACCACACTAGCAAGACACCAACGGATCAGTTCCATCTCATCTGGATCAATTCGATCATAATCTTCCTTTGTCATATTATAATTCCCGATCTTCCCAACGACTAAACAATCATATGACGTGAGAACTGCAGATAGCAGCGCATGTTCTTGAGTATCCAACACTGATGAGTTTTGAAGATTAGATACAATAACTTAGATATAACATTGTTGACTCGGAGCTGAAGTAGATTGACTTTGAGAATAACTTGTTTGACTTTGTTGAGGAACATTCGGTAATTTGAGGGAAAAAACTTCCGGTTGACTTGTAGAAGAATCACTCAGAACCTCACCTTGAATACCACAAGAGAATGCACTTGAATTACCTCCTGAAACACTATTGAAGCTTCACTTGGCTTGTTCTTTGGAATAGCCGAATATGTGTAACCACCCGATCCATTTGGTACTACAATATACGTATACTCGCTTGAACAACTAGAACTAGCACTAAAAGCGGATTGAATTTTCGGGCCAAAAACTACACTTGAAGAACTTTCAGTAGCTCAGTAGCTTGATACAAACTAGGATCTTGAGCTATGAACTGGGACTACATTTTAACCTTCTTCTTTTCTCTGGTTCTTGTGCTTGCAACTTACCAATAAATTCTATAATTGTCATAGTTCGGTAGTTAGGTTACCCTTTGAGTACCATAATAAAACTATCCCGTTGTGAGGTTACGAATCTTCTAACTTCATTATCTTCTCATAGTTTTGAACATTATCCATCCAACTCTAATAAAAGATGACAATAATGGTTGATCAAAGCATCTAGTGTCTCATTTTTCAAACTCATGAAGATTTCGAATTCTTTTTAATTAGACTCTTCTTGCTCTAAATCATATATGTGTTACCATAATACTTGTCATGAAGAGCAATCCACAATAACCTTAAAGATTTGTGACTCTTGAAAATATGTAGCATGTTGTCGGTAAATGCTTATTGGAGTTGGTTACACATCTTCTTCTCATTTCCAACTTAACTTTATCTACCTCATCAAGTTCTGAAATTAGAACAAAAGTGTTTGTATTATCCCCACACGGTCGAATATACTCTTCCTCAATCGCGATCCACAAATCAATCTTGTAACCGAAGATAAAAGCTTCAACCTCTCTTTCCATCATGGATAGTCGTAACAACTTTAGGGCCTTATGGTTTGTACCCATTGTGTTGTTAAGATTCAACATCTAACAATCCCAGAACTCACCATAAACACTTGCATACCAGCCATGACGGAAACACGTTAACACTTAACCAAATTACCCAAATCTTGGAAAATTAGCGTATGTCAAAAACTACAAACCCAACAACATCTCACTGAGTAGCGTATGTCTCAAAAACCAGAAAATCACAGCGTATGACTACCAATTATGTATGACTAAAATCTCAAAACTACTGTAGCGTATGAGTGATGCACACCGTATGAGTTATGCGCTGTTCAGACAACAATGTCTATTGCGCATCGCAAGACTCATGTGCTCCTTTGACATGCGTAAAAAAGTTGTTGAATTCAAACTTGTTCATATTGTTTTTATTTTTATTTTATTTTTTTGCTAATTTGATGGTTTTTACGTGTTGTTTTAAACATGTTTTGTTATGTAATTATTTTAGAAGAATGAGACAAGGGAAATTAATCAATTATAACAGTTCAAAAGTCCAAAAACGTCCAAAATCAACCAATCTTCTTCATAACTCATCCAAATCTTTAGGAATCTTGTATAATCACAAGCTGATATGAGCTAGTGCTCTAATACCACTTGAAGGTCTTGTTTCGTATCTTGTTCTTAGTTGTTAAACCTCATAGTACGCGGACAATCTACTTAGATTACCATTTGAAGTGCGAAATCCAACAAATAGTGTGTGATTATGACAAGATTTGACAGAGTAACGATATACAATTGATATGACAAAATAGCTCCAAATGACATGACTCCTCAACATGGCATGACTTCACATATATATAGACATGAACAACCCAGTGCATGACACATGCGGCTTTACAAAACACAACACAAAACTCAAACTCACACCATAGTTTGCTATACATACATAGACACAAACTAAAGCTGCAAGCAATAGACATTATGCAGTAACATCGGGCCCCGGTAGATCACAAAGAACACACTAGTGTCTGTTTGCTCTACAGGTTGGCCATTGTTTTTTGAAAGCAATGCATTGTGTTACGAAATGGGAAAGAAACAACACTCCAAGACTTGAACATTGTTTTTCCCTATTTGCCACTTTTTACGTTTTTTACTACCGGGGAGGTATTTAAGAGGCATTAATATGAAAAGAATATGAGTTATGAAGTTATAATCAATATCATATTCCTATCTAAAAGGTCAAATACTCAGCTCAAATGGATTTTACATATTCAAACCGAATCAAACCAAATTAAGCCAAAGTCAAATACTCATCTAATTAAATGTATTGATTTCACCTAAAATATATGGTGTTTATTTGTATTCCACACAAAATTTGGCAGAGTAACGGTATAGAGTTGATATGACAAAATAGATCCAAATGACATGACTTCTCAACATGGCACATGACTCCACATATATATAGACATGAACAACCCAGTGCATGACACATGCGGCTTTACAAAACACAACACATAACTCAAACTCACACCATAGCTTGCTATACATAGACACAAACTAAAGATGCAGGCAATAGACACTATGCACTAACAACGGGCCCGGGTAGATCACAAAGAACACACTAGTGTCTGTTTGCTCTACAGGTTAGCCATTGTTTTTTGAAAGCAATGCATTGTGTTACGAAATGGGAAAGAAACAACACTCCAAGAGTTGAACATAGTTTTTCCCTATTTGCCACTTTTTACGTTTTTTTTTTTTACTACCGGGGAGGTATTTAAGAGGCATTAATCTGAAAAGAATATGAGTTATCAAGTTATAATCAATATCGTATTCCTATCTAAAAGGTCAAATACTCAACTCAGATAGATTTTACATATTCAAACTGAATCCAACCGGATTATACCAAAGTCAAATACTCATCTAATTAAATGTATTGCTTTCACCTAAAATATATAGTGTTTATTTTTTTATATCTTAGTTTAAAAATTGGAAAAATAACTAAAACAATAATAAACAACTAGAAATAACAATACTTAGGACATTCAAAGTTTGATTTTTTTTTTTTTTTTTTTAATTAACTATTTTTATATATATTGTTAGAGCAAATTACAAATCATGGGTTGGTAGACGGGCAACAAGCTGCGCCGCCACCCCCTTTTGAATTGCAAATCCTACTCGGCTAAACACATAACTATGGCCTACAGACACTGTCGCATGCGCAAGTGCTGCCTTTTGAACCCGCTTCAAGAAACCGGTCGCCACAGGGGCCAGACAACCAAAGGTATCGAACGCGAAAGGAAGGAAGTTTGATTACATTAACCAATAGCGATGAGAATTATTTTGTATTAATATTAATGATGATTCCAATTAATCTTTTACTCCATGCTTGGATATCAGTCATAGAATGTGAGCCGGCCCATATGGACTTCAATGTGCCGCAAAAGAAAAATGGAATAAAAGAATATGTGAGCCCATAAGTTAATCAACCCATAAAAAAACATGAAGTTTGATTTAGCCTTTCGATTGGGCTGCCAAGCGCCACCAAGCAAATCATATTCTTCCCCAAAATACGAACCATAACTCTCTTTTTCCTTTCACTTCTAGATCCGAATCCGTCCCTACTTAATAGTATTATAAAACTAATTTTAAAATAGCTATTTTAAATTTGGCGATGTAACACTGACATCAATGGATGCCATCACATTTACCATGTGTATTTGAGTTAAAATGACAACAACAAAGTTTCAAACTATTTCAATCATGCACCTGATCATTAGCAATGTTCCTTGAAAACTACCTTGTAAACAAATGAAAAATAAACTTAACAGACAACACCAATCATTGGCAAGAAATGAAACTACCTTCAAAGTTGCAAAGTTGCAAGCGAACTAATAAATAAATGGTCACACATCTATTTGCATAGATACAAAAGTTATATAAAAAGAGAATGCAACTACTCATAAATTAACTATCCAAAACTCTTATAAGTAAATAATAAGAATCGTTTTCATCGTATGATTAAACTAGTAGGAAACTCGCACGATGCTGCGACGGTAATGAATTACAACACGGTACACTTTTTGATTGGTATCGATTTGTTTCATTTTGTTATGTTATCGGTTTGATTTGTTAAAAACCGGTATGAAAGTATGATGTCGACGCTCGGTAGCAAACAAAAGAGATTAATTTAACACGATATCAATACGTGTTTTACATCAATCAATAGCTACCAAAAAGAAAGTTGGTACCCACACCAATGTTGTTTGGCCGGTATCGGTTCGATTCGTTACACATTGTCACCGTAAAAGACAATTGCTATAGCTTATATAACACCACGTCATAGACACGGGTTTGGACAGTGTCAGCCCGATTCTCGCAGTAAGAAAGAAAAATCAAGTTTATTTCAAAATGTGAAGAAGAATAAGCACGTTGCATGACATGCAAAAGTATAAAACGTTATATTATGAGTTAATAGCCAAAATGGTCCCTGAGGTTTGCTCACTTTTGCCACTTTAGTCCAAAATCCAAAATTTTTAAATCTGGGTCCCTGAGGTTTGCATTTTGTTGCCATTTTAGTCCAAATTTCAAAAACCCCATTTTTTTACTGTTGCAACCAGCCTATTTTGTCCTTTTGTGCAGGGGTATTTTGGTCATTTTTAAATACAATTCCTTTTGTGCAACCAGCAGATCAAAACCCAGATGTTCATCTTCATCATCGAAACTTCAGCGATTCATCATCATCCATAAATCCTAGAACAGCGATTCATCATCATCCATAATTTTCAACCATCCAACAGTCACACCCACACCTCCTTCCTCGTTTACCGGCGACCATAAATCCTAGATTTTGACTAACACCAAGCATATCATCAGATTCGAGTTATCGGTTTGTTAATCACAAAGGATTCAAACTATCAGACTAATAATTCAGCATTTTCATATTACCGCCATGGATTTTTAACCCAAATCTGATCCATTTACCAAAACTTTAACCCAAATCTGATCCCTTCCAATAATTCCAAACAACCTTTTCGAATCTATGTATATGTCTAAGCAAACAGTCAGTTAACAATTATATGTATTCACAGCTTCAAAAAAAAAAAATTACAAGAATTTACAACAAATACAGAGGAACACAACTGACCAAGTGCTCATGAGATGAACGGGGGTTTGCCGTCGTCTTTGCTTTGTCGTCTACGCCGTCAAAAGTCACCTTCATCACTACAGCCGATGCCGAAACTTCGAACCTCCTTCATCAGCATCAATCAATCAGCTGTTCATCTTCATCATCGACAACTTCAGCGATTCATCATCATAACCAAAAACCTCAGTCATCGATCATCATCAATTTCACCAACAATGTCGTCATAGCGGCGGAGCCGCCATCATCGGAGTTCCTTTCTCTCTCCTCTCTCTCTCTCTCTCTCTGATCTCCTAAACATACGTGTGTGTAGGCCTGAAATCGGAGTGTCGGCTGTCATCGGAAAACGGCGTTGGTCGCCGGTAAACGAGGAAGGAGGTGTGGGTGTGACTGTTGGATGAGACGACGCCGGAGTGGCGGTGGTGAGAAGGGGGAGGAGGTGGCGGTGGTGGTGGTGGTGGTGCTATAGAGAGAGAGAAGAGAGAGGGAGGAGGTGGCGGTGGTGGTGGTGCTATAGAGAGAGAGAAGAGAGAGAGAGTTGATCTGGGTTTTATTGCTAAAAAAAACTAAACATTTAAATGAATTTACAACAAATGAAATTTAAAAAATACCAAAATACCCCTGCACAAAAGGACAAAATATGTTGGTTGCAACAGTAAAAAAATGGGGTTTTTGAAATTTGGACTAAAATGGCAACAAAATGCAAACCTCAGGGACCCAGATTTAAAAATTTTTGATTTTGGACTAAAGTGTCAAAAGTGAGTAAACCTCAGGGACCATTTTGGCTATTAACTCTTATATTATATTACTTAAAACCCCTTGTCACGAAAACTAAAAAAATGAATACAGTACTGGTGCTAATATACTTAAGAAGGTATCAATTCGTTCTAATGGTCGACAATAGAACAAAAAGAAAAAAATCAACTATATTTGACTTTTATGGTAAATAAAAATAATCACGTCATAATGGTACACTAGTGGAGTAATCGGCCTAGGTGAACAGTACTCAGGCCAAGACAGCCTACCTTGTAGCGACTACTCGGGTAGTACTCGGAGCCTAGGCGGGACTTTTACAACCATGCTCATAGATATACTTCTCTCTTTCGCCTTCAGGAATCTGTGATACTTTAATGTTTTCACCATTTTCATTCTTTTGAATTATGTATTCTTCTTCAATAGCCATCCATGCGTCGAAGTTTGTTGCCCGTACATAATTCTCAAATCTTCATGCCCAGCTTGAATAATCCTCCATTCGAAGCAACTTGGGAGGTTTATTCGTTGTACCCATCTTGTTGTCTAGATTCATGTTTTCGACAACAGTGCTTGGTGTTGCTGCGAATGCATTCATCGTATCGTAATCAAAATACATCGTTCAGCACTTAATAAAATTTCCAAACTTTGTAGCAAATCAAGCGTATGATTCCTCTTATAACGGATGAATCCAAGAGTGGATGAGCAATATAAACGTTTGAGTATAATCAGTGTTGGACTCTCTTCCAGCGTAGAACTTATTAAACGGATTAACAACTTCCTAAGACTGACTAATTCAGCGTATGAGCACTCTCCAAACGAATGACCTTCTCGCGTATGACCCAAATCAAACGGATGAGGGATTAAAACGTGCGAATGACCAACAACAAATGACCTTTCATACGTATAACCTTCTTGCTCGATTACTCCTGCGTCAATAAAGCTTTCCTGGATTGAAAAACACTCCTGCGGTCCAGACCTTTTTTTGGTGAATTTTGCAATTTTGATGATGAATTTGGCTTCAAACAGGTCTAATCTTTTACATGATGTTCATGGATGGTTTTAGAACATTCTCTGAGAAATCGACAAAATTTGAACAGTGGAATGATGAAATCATATTTGGCGCGTATAAACATAAATGTGATATCTAATCCACTTAGGAAAGCGTGGAATCCATTTCAAAGTATGTGAACAAGCTTGGTCTCATAAACTATCTTTTCTCCGGCAGCATAACATTTGATATTACAAGTTTTGACAAAAGCTCTCGAAGATCAAATTCACTCGTTATGTCCTCATGCGCCCCATGTCTCATATATATAGACAAAGCAAGTGAATCATGGGGCGCAGGATTCATTCGTATGAAGACTCACACGCACGTAGGACTCCTACATGCATATGAGTGTTTACAATATCAAATCACACTTAAACACTCACAATACACTACCCTATAACATACAGACTCTAGACTTAGACATGGGCATTAGACATACATGCACCAACAGTTCAACGAGTAGGTTCCAACACCGCATGAGTGGGTTCAATCAGAGTTCGATTGATCCAATTCCCTACGTTTCTTAGGTTAAGTACATTATGTATGGAAAACGATAGTTGTTTACCACTTTGTAAATTTTTACACATGTATACATTTTTTTCTAACATATGTAGTTTTTCACATACATAATTTATTTTCCAAATCATTTTAGAATAATAATTTTTGCCTAAAAAGATACAAAGCATCCAGATCTTATAAATATGGGAAGTTATCTTGAGAAGTCTAAATATAGAAGAACCTTAAAACTATATATATATATATATATATATATAGGGAGCCGCTAAAATGAAAACCACCCCTAGTTGTAAGAACCGCGAAAACCACTCTCAACCATTAAGAAAAAGGGGTATTTTGGTCAATTTACCCCAAATGTCAAATCCTGCCATCTCTCTTCATTTAATGTGATTAGATCATATCTCTCATTTCTCTCTCCATTTTAAATCCATCCTCTCTCGGATCTTCATTTAATCCTTCCTCTCTATTTGTCTCTCACCATTTTCTTGGTGTGAAATTAGACCATCACTCATCGCCGCTGAAACCCACCCCCCTGCACCACCAACCATTGTTCACCACCACCCAACTGTCACAAAACCCCCACCACACCTCCAGAACAACCAACCATTGTTCACCGCCACCCAACCGTTCACCACCAACCACCGCCTAATCCTAGATCTGAGAAAGATGAAGGCGGCGGTGGGATGCCGGCGGCGGGGATGCCTTTGAAGGGTGGTTCTCTCTCTAGTAAGATATGCTCTCTCTCTCTCTCTCATCTCTCTCTCATCGAGGAGAGAGAAAGAGGACGACGGTGGGGAGGTGTTGGTGGGGAAGCCGTTGGTGGGAGGTGGCGGAAGACGGTGTTGGGGGAGGGGTGTTCGGAAGTCGGTGCAGGTGGTTGGTGGGGGTCCAAAGGTTCGATATTGTTTCTGTTTTTTTTTTTTTTTTTTTTTTTTTTTTTTTTTTTTTTTTTTTTTGCAATCACACAGTTTGTTTTTTAATGAGTTTTGATTTGATTATGTTTGTTTGGTGGTGGGTCTGTACATCATGTTTATTTGATTATGTTTGCTGAGTTTTCCTTTGATTTGGGTATTCTATATAAAATGGGTGTTGGATGTTTATATTAGTGATGCTTTTGATGGGTCTGTACAGCATGTTTGGCGGTGATGATGAAAAAAAACGTTGATTTAGATGACGATGGCGCGGCAAGGACGGCAGCCTTTTGATTATTGGATGATGAAAAAAAAACGTTGATTTGAACCTGCAACCCCACTTTTGCAGCCTTTTGATTATCGGATAATATGAGCCAAACCCCGTTTTTTTTTCGAGATACACTTTGTTTTGATGTTGTTGTTTGTTTATTTCCCCCCCCCCCCTAGTCGATGATGATAACGATATATATGAGACACTCCCGAGTTTGCTATTTTTGAGTGCGTTCATTTTTGTGTAAAAAAGTTTTTGTAAAAAAAAAGTTAAACCGTAAACTTTTTTTACGTAAACCGTAAACTTTTTTAACGTAAACCGTAAACTTTTTATTGTAAAAACGTAAACGTAAAAAGTTTTACGTAAAACGTAAAACGTTTTACGTAAAACGTAAGACGTTAAACGTTAAAAGTTTTACGTAAAACGTAAAAAGTTAAACATAAAACTTAAAACGTAAAAAGTATTAAAAGTATAACGTAAAACGTATAAAGTTTAAAAAACGTCAAAAAACTTGTAAAAAACGACGCGTTAAAAAAACGTGTAAAAAAACGACGCTTTGAAAAAACGGCGCGTAAAAAACGGCGCGTTCAAAAACGACCCCGTTAAAAAACGATGCGTGCAAAAACGACCCGTTAAAAAACGATGCGTGAAATAGCCGGGCGAAAAAACGGAAAACGTAATTTTTTAACATAAAACGGAAAACGTAAATTTTTTAACGCAAAACGTAAAGTTTTGTAACGTAAATGACGGCGCGTAACGCAAAACGTAAAGCTTTTAACGTAAATGATGGCGCGTTTAAAAAACGAAGCCTGAAAAAGCTGGGCGTAAAAAAAGGCTCTTCAAAACGTTTTTTTTAAACAAATATTAAAAAAATTATAATAAAAATTTGATTTCAAAAAATTGTTTAACAAAAAAATATGTTTATAAATAAAAAAATAATTAAGTCAAAAAAGTATTTAATAGGACAAAAGGTAATTTAAATTAATATAAAAGACATTTACTTATAGCAAAGAAATAAAATATTAAAAAACATAATATAAGTACAAAAAAGTTTTTTAATATTAAATACTTTAACTACTTTTAATCTCATCCATCCATCATCTTGATCTAATTGCCAGAAAGTGGTTCTCGTGGTTTTTACAACTGGAGGTGGTTTTCATTTTAGCGGTCCCATATATATATATATATATATATATATATATATATAGGGTAAGGTTCATGCGAGAACCACCCTTATTGCGAGAACCGCGAGAACCAATGTGAACACAACCTAAAATAGCTAAAAAACCTAAAAAAAACCTAACCCCCACCCCCCCCAAGCTAAAATGCTAAAAATTAAACCCCCAAAAAACCTAAAAAAATATAAAAAAAATCTAAAAAAATCTAATTTTTTTTTAATATTTTTTATGTTAAAATCGCTACTTTTAGAAGCCAAAAAAAAAATATATATTTAAAAAAAAATTTAATTTTTTTTTTGCTTCGAAAAGTAGCGATTTTTTTATAAAAAATATTAAAAAAAAATTTGTGTGATTTTTAGCTATTTTCAGGCATTTTTTTTTGTGTTCACCTTGGTTCTCGCGGTTCTCGCAATAATAGGTGGTTCCTAACGGATCTTTGTCCTATATATATATATATATATAACGGAAGTTATCTTAGGAACGCTAAATATTAAAAGAACCTTAAAACTCTAAATATTACGAAAACCATAAGAACTTGTGAAAAAATCAATCAAAGTTATCTTTTTTAATTAAGAGTAAATTACTATTTTAGACCATGTGGTTTAACCAGTTTAACCCTTTCAGCTCAAAAATGAATCTTTTGACATATCAGACCCTGAGATTCCATTTTATAACAGTTTTGGCCCCTAACACTAACTATGTTACCTTTTTCCAATTAGGCCTAAGGGTATTATGGTCCTTTTATAGCTTAGGAGTTGTTTATATAAGTTATAACAGTAAATTGCTATTTTAGTCCCTAAGGTTTGACCAAAATTGCCACTTTAGTCCAAATAGTTTTTTTCTTGCCATTTTAGTCCAAATAGTTTTGTTTTCTACCATTTTAGTCCGTGACTTTTGTCATTTTCATCAAAACCACTACTCCATTCAAAAAATTTAGTTAACTTAGGTGAATTTTGGCCAAACCACATTTTTTTTTTGCAGGTGCGATGGTATGGGGATGATATTGTGCCGGTTTACAGTGAAGATGATGGCAGTGGTTGTTGGTTTTCGGATGATGGCAACGGTGTTGGTTGATGACGTGGGTGGTGGAAAAGTGGCCGGTAGTGGTGGAAATGGTGGGTGGTGATGGTGATGGGTGGGTGAGAGGGTGGTGACGGTGCAGGCATGTGGTGGCGATGATAGAAGGTTGTGATGGGGTGGGTGGTGGGATGTGGTGGTGGTGGTCGATGAAAATGGTAAAAAATGACAAAAGTCAGGGACTAAAATAGCAGAAAACCAAACTAAATGGCAAGAAAAAAAACTATTTGAACTAAAGTGACAATTTTAGTCAAACCTCAGGTACTAAAATGACAATTTACTCATTATAAAGTTCTTTTATTATTTTTGTTTGTGTAGTTACTTAATTTTTTATTTCTTTTCGTATGATTATTATATAACAAAATATGTTTCAAATATACAAATAAATACATGTTCTTTAACAATTTTTTATATATGTAATTTAAAAAAATGTTTTTAACATTTTTAAAAATGTCTATCGCTTTTAAAACGTTTTTTAAACTGTTTGTTTTTAAAATCTTTCATTCGTAAGTCATTCGTTTTTTTTTTAAATTGAACAGTTCATTAAAAACGATTGATAAAAATGGAAAGGGAAAAATGAACAATTTCAAACAAACGAATGTTTTTTTTTCAAAGATTCAAAAAAAAAAAAAACATTTATAAGAAAAACAAATGGTATTTAAAAGTTATGTTAAAAATATAAGATTTTTAAAAGCGAATAATTTTAGTAAACAAAATGTTTAAAAAATGAACGAAATTCAAACAAACAAATAGTACAAATATAGAGGATTTTAAAAAGGATAAACGATTCAAATACTGCTATAAAAATAAAAGTAACACTTTACAAAAACGGTTTTAAAAAGAACGCTTTAAAAAACATATGGTTTTAAAAAGAATGATTAAAGGTGAACTGTTCAATATATTTTCAAAAAAACGAAGGACTTAAAAACGAACTATTTAAAAAAAACATTTTAAAAAGATATGATTTTAAAAACAATAGACGGTTTTAAAAAGGTTAAAAAACAAATGCTTTTAAAAACTACATTTATAAAAAAACATATTGTTAAAGAAATATGCATTTATTTGTATATTTAAAACGTATTTTGTTAAATAATAATCGTGAAATAAAGAAATAAAAAATTAAGTAAATACACAAATAAAAATATTAAAAGAACCTTATAACATACATAAACAACTTGTAGGACCGGTTTTCGACTCCGAAACGATTGCGAACCGAACGTGTGACGTGCAAAATCCGTACACGAACGTGACCGAACACACAAGACGTAATATAATCGGTGATTCTATTGAAAGATCTGAAATCGTACAAGAACCTGAATCACGTGGACAACACTTTCTCTCTCTAGAATTTCTGTCTCTAGCTCTAGCTCTCCAAGTATCTAAATGAGAAAAAGTCTCAAAAGTTTAACCCTAAGACTTCATTTATAGACCAAGGGGAATTGATGAGACTTCTCATTAATTACAGAAATGCCACCTTGCATTTTCCTAGTTATCTCTAACTATTACAATATAAGCACTTGAATTAAACTATTGCTGCTACGATCTGAATTGACGGAGGCGATAGACATAAATGCACCAACAGACTACCCCTTGGATATTGCCGCAGTCAATCTCGTAGCGTCTTGTCTTTCTCTCTCTCTCTCTTTGAGTCTTCTTGAAAGTTTGACGACTTCAGCAAACACAGACTCCCTCTTTCTTGAACAGAATCCCCGTGAATCTGCCTTCAGCTTTAGCTCCCCCTTTCAGTGAACTCTTTCTTCAGGCTCCCCCTTCCGTCAAGCTTCCGTGCTTTTGGGATCGACACCTGGCTTTTCGAATACAAGCTCTTCCAGGATAGTTAGCTGGCTCCTTGAAAGCACGCTCCCCTTACGTTAATCTCGTCTTCAGACTCCCCTTTAGACTCGGCTATCGGGATCGTAGTCTGGTACAGCATCTGCAATCCTCTAACGTTTATAAGTAAAAACGTTTTGAACCTCCAGGATTGAAAACAAGGTTCTCTTAGCATAATCTAAAATATTTCAACAGTGAAAGCATTTTCAGTTGTCTAGGAATCGTAACTTGGCTCTATTAAACTTTCTAAATCAAGATCCTGGCTCGAAAATATAATGATATGAATATATCCAGGATTAACTTGATTTTCTCCTCCTATCAACAATCTTCGTAAATTTGGCAGTTTTAGCGAACAGGATCGGAAACTGGCTCTTTTACATTACATTTTAACAACTTAAGAATCCAAATCCTTCACGATTAATCATCCAAGTCCAATTTAATGACCTTGGAGATATCACAAACTATTTTTGATTTTTTATTAAAAATTTCAAGTTTCAAATTAATGAACTTGTTTATTTTCAGAAACACAATCAGCATACTAGATTTTGAAACTCAGCACTCAGACATCGGTTGTCGAAAATAAAGCAGAAATCAAAATCTTTTTGTATTTTTCTGAAACATAAAGTAGTAAAGAAATATTTATAGACAATATTTTTGTTTGAGTTCGTGTCAGAGGATCATATCAGTTTTTGACAAATCACTAGTACCGTTGAGCTTTAAACACTTTAAGTTCTAAACGATTCACTTAGATTGTCAGTATACTGATCCACTTAAATTTTTACACAAGGTTCAATTAATTCGAGATATGATTTAGTGTTTTAAGGACTTAACTTATTCGCTTGTCCCACCTCAGAATATACTCCCGTATCAAAATTCCCTAGATTCAGTCTTACAGGTGAGTATACCAATCTGATATCTGTACTCTGGGTTAGTGCGAGACCTTGAGAGCTCAGGTATGAACTTCCGTTCAGTCAAAGAGATGAAGGCTCGACTTTAGGTGTGTTCCCTTTAGGGAATCTTTTCTTCAACTGCAATTGATTCATATCTTTCGATATTTTCAATTTTTATGCAGAGGGTGAGCTTTAAAAGCGCGTAAAGTATTATACGAGGTCTAGGCCATTGCTTCTGCAATATCAGAAGACCAGGTATAATACCCCAGATATCAAACAGTATAAAGACCTAGTATCTCAGAATCAGACAATCTCTCAAACAAGATTTCGGAGGTTACCCATATATCCGAGAGATGTTCCCCACGAGATAAGTAAGTATTTGATATTTAGGTTTATATCTCGAAAACAATCTACTAAGCGTGTAAAAACCTACTGGCACATCATCAGTGAGACCGTTTATCACATTAAAACATTCCATTTCTTTAGCGTATTGTGATTGTCTACTGATGTACTATCATTTCCTCTTTTTACACAAAAACTCATTTTTGAATTTTATCATGTTTTTGGCTTTTTCAAATTTTCTAATGTTTTTGGATTTTCTGATAATTTCTTACTCCCCCTAAAATTCAAAACATTTAAAGAAAATTTGACAACCCGATGTAGATAGCTTTGCCTCGCCATCCATTTTCTGCTTCTCATGCTCTGCTTTGCAGAAAATATAATGTACCCCCATGATTTACAACTGTCACACCCTGGCTTTTGCGGAAGGGTGGATTTATTTGGTGTGACTTCTTAATACCATAGCAACAATCATAACAATGTTATATGATAAAAACACAAGATGTTCATCCATTCATTAAGTTTAAAAATACCATAACATCATTGTTTGAAAATGTCGACACTTAAAATAAGTTACAAACCATACTTGTTTACGACGTGTTCATGAGACACAACAAAAGATCTTAAATAAAACATGGTTTAAAGGCACGTAACCCGTCCAGGTAAGGGTTACACCACCTAAACCTACTACCCTGGATGACATCTCTTATTCAACGCAGCTAGACATATGCATACTCCGCCAGATCCGCTAGTTTCCTGAAATACATGTAGTTTGAAAAATCAACAAAAGTTGAGCGAGTTCATGTGTAAGTGAGTATGTATAAACCTTTGTAATGTGTCTGTATGTATGAAAGTCCCTGGTATGTAGCAATTAAGGTAAAAGAAATCACCAATTGGTTGCAAAGCCACTGGTATGTGTGAAACGGTGCAGGAAGTACTCAAACCTAGCAAATTTGTTCCGGGCCTCCGGCTGTAAGACACAGTCACCACTATGGGCCACCCCGGCCTCATGGGTGTGGGCTCGCTACACCCAAATAGATCTATCACTCATGTCCCCCGGTCCTAACAACGAGGATTAATGGCCTTAAGTGTTGTACCCACTTTTCACATGATCTAAGCGTCTAAACCCACCTTAAGCTAACCATACCATGTATAAAAGCGTCTGTAATTATTGTAACATGTATTCCACCCCCGAAGTATAAAACTGAAAACAGTTAAGAGAAAAGGGGGACATGAACTCACTGTAATGCGTCTCTTGTATCGTACTCAAATCTTCGGTCTCGTTAGCAAACACGACTCCCTACAATGTACTAATGTCTATTAGACGACCGGGCTGTGCCTTTGCTTAATATGAGGGGTTTTGAGTTACGTTACGTTACTTTGATATTATTCCTAGTTGTAACTTATTGTTAAAATAATAATAATTATTTTAACTTAAGTTTTGTTTTTTAGGTTTTGGAATAATAGTTAGGCAATTATTTCGTATCCAAACTTCTCAAGTATTTTATATGCGTATTTCCTTCCCAAGGATGGTGGTATTTATACATGTACATTTGCAGTTTCGGAAAATATATTTTGAGTCCCACTTGGAAAAATATATTTAACTCATTTGTCCAAAATAACTTATTTCCAAAATATATGTATTTTTCCCAAAAATAATATATTTTTACTTCCTTAGTTTCCAAAATAATATTTTACCGAAAATATATGTGTAAGGGTATTTTGCGGAATATTTTGTAAGTTACGTTTTCGTGTTTGGTTTAACAATATCAAGCGTATAACTTAAATATTTATTCCGTGTGATTTTTGGTATCGTTTTGGAGTTGTAATTTCCATGGTATTTGTTATGTTATATTATTTTTCCCTAAATAATATAACTAGTTCATAAAATTTGCAAATATTCACACAAGTGTCTTATTATAAAATATATATTCTAAATATATATTTACCCATTTTTATTTACAAAACCAACCTCCGATACTTTGTATTTTGTGACAAAACCCATGGCTAAGTTTATATTCGAATCACAAGTTATAAAATATACTTGTAACCCTTGTTAGAAAAATATTTTCTAAATGTTGGAATTTTAGAAAATTTCGCCAGAGTTTCCTTTGTAAACGGAGATGTCCATGCTTATTAGCATATCGTTTTCTTTTCAAAAATTCATCCAAACAATTCTCAATCAACAATATACAATCTCTACTTACCAATCTTGTTAAAACAAGCATAAACTACCAACTCATGAACTTGAAATTTATAACAATGTGTAGTAACTTACTAGTGTAATTAGTAAGTCTTGTTATCCTTGGAAGTGTAATTGTTTCTTTAAAAACTCCATTTTTAAAGAATATGGATTTTTACAACTTATGTTCATGTTTTCTAAAAATGCTTCTTCATGTATTTTTCCTGTTACTCATGTGTTTCTTCACTTTGTTAATCACCAAAAATGATGTATATTTATGTAAGAACCAAGGTTTAGTAAACTTGTATTTTTAACTTGGTTTCTTTAAAAATCATTCATAAATATTTAGATCTATGTATTTAACAACTTACTTTGTTTATTACTTTTCAAGAAAACAAAGTTGTTCTTTCAAGTTCAAGACTTTAGTGAGGATGATCCATCCATAACCTTCAACATGTTCATCCTCTCATCTTGCTAGATTATGTTTCTAATCATGATCTAGCAAGACTACACGATGTTCAACATCATTTTCACCAACAAACAATAATCAACAAGCATATCAACACTAAAACAACATAGTTCCTTCATGATTTAAGCTTATGTTAAGGTTTCATTCTCTTGTTTCATAATGTTCCTTAAGATTAACATCATGTATCATACTTTAACCACTTAATTAAGATGTAAAATGAAGGGATTCAAGTTCTTACCACTAGCTCAAGGCTAGGGAAGTTCAAGAGAAGAAAAGTGGTGGTTAATAGCAAATAGAGAAGGTCCTTCCACTTCCGAGAGCACCAAGCTTCGTTGTATGACCTTTAACACCCTTGTATGCTTGTAAAATGAATGAAACAAGTTTGGATGATGATGATGGTGGTGTGGTTTGGGGTCGGCCGATCAAGAGAGAAGAGAGAAGAGAATGATGGTGTTGATGGTGTGAAGATGATAGGGGTGAAGGACTTGTGGTCTTTATAAATAATCCTTCAACATTCTAATATCCATTAGTTAGAATGTCTCCTAAGTACAAAGCAATTCTATTAAACAAATCAAGAAAATCAAGGGTGGGGTGCCACCCTTGTAACCGTAAGGTGGGGGGGGGGGGTCTAGTTGGGTTTCAACTCAATTGGTTAATGATCTTGATTGAAATCAAATGTTTAGTTAGTGTTTTATGTGTGTTATTTAATACATAGTGTGTTAGGGTGGTCGGGGACCATAACTAGCTTAGAAAAATGAAAACAATGTTTCTAGCATTATTTTGGTGTTCCGGGTAATGTCCGGTTGTTCGGTTTGGTATTGTTCCGTTAAAGTGCTTAATTATTCCGCAAAGTGTCTTTTATATAGCTTTTTGTGTCACAATTAATTCCCGGCACTTAGGAAGGTATACAGGACCCTTCAGCCATATTTTTGCAAGTGACTAGCATGTTTAAATGCTGAATTTTATTAATAAATGCAGAATTCTGCACTTAGAGTGGGTTTTAGGCACATTCCGGCACCTAAACTATCACCTAGTGACGCAGTTTTATGGTCCTTACTTCCGTACACTCCATACAAGTGTAGTACCTTGTCCCTGGCTCATACTGGGCCTCAATATAGTGTCTGTCTATGTGCTGGCATTGTCAGCATGTGTCTGAGTTATCCGCTCACTGTGCTAACTGTGCTTTGTGCATCAAGTTTATCACTAAAGTCTGTGTGTAATAAATGGAGTGACAGTATGAAAGTGATGCATATGTATGTATGATGCAAAAATCATAGAGCAGTTAAATCAGCAGTTGTAATCAAGCACAGTCATTAAGCACCAATTTAATATTAATTAATTGTACGGATACTTGTAATTTTTTTTAGGGTTGTCACATTCTCCCCCTGTTAGAGAAATTCCGTCCCGAAATTTTAGTTCTGCTGCTAGATGCAGGGGTCTTGGGGAATAAATGTGGGTATTTTTCCTTCATACGATCCTCACGCTCCCACGTGAATTCTGGCCCATGTCGTGCATTCCATCGAACCTTGACGAGTTTGACACTACTCCGGCGTGTCTTGCTAACTTTCCAATCCGTAACCTCAACAGGTTCTTCAGTAAAGTGGAGCGTGTCGTCAATATGAACTTCGTCGGCAGGAATGACAATTGTTTCTTGAGTTGGACTCTTTTTCAAATTAGATACATGAAATGTATCATGAACGCCATTAAGTTCAGTAGGTAAGTCCAATTCGTATGCAACTAACCCAACTCTCTTCAGAATTCTAAATGGACCAATGTATCTAGGATTCAACTTCCCACGCTTCCCAAAGCGTGCCACACCCTTCCAGGGTGAAACCTTCAACAAAACCATATCACCAACCTCAAATTCCAGAGGTTTCCTTCTCAGGTCCGCATAACTCTTTTGTCGATCACGAGCCGCTTTTATGCGTTCTCGGATCTGTGCAATCTTGTATGTCGTCTCCGGGACCAATTCCGGGCCAACAAGCTATCTATCACCCGCATCAGCCCAGCATATGGGTGATCGACACTTGCGTCCATAGAGAGCTTCGAACGGTGCAGCTTGGATGCTTGCATGATAACTGTTATTGTATGAAAATTCAACCAATAGTAGGTGAGTGTCCCAACTCCCACCTAAATCCATTACGCAAGCTCGCAACATGTCTTCTAAGGTTTGAATAGTTCGTTCGCTCTGTCCGTCTGTCTGCGGATGAAATGCAGTGCTCAGATTCAGCTGAGAACCAAATGCTTCTTGAAAGGATTGCCAAATCCTTGACATGAAGCGTCCATCTCTATCAGAGATAATTAAGAGAGGCACTCCATGTCGTGCAACAATCTCCCTCATGTATATTTCAGCAAGTTTACTCGTGTTGTCTTTTTCCTTGAATGGCAAAAAGTGCGCAGACTTTGTTAGACGGTCAACTATTACCCAAATCGTATCATGGCCCTTGGGCGTCCTTGGCAATTTCATTATGAAGTCCATTGAAATCTGTTCCCATTTCCATTTGGGTATTTCGGGTTGTTGCAGAAGACCTGAAGGTTTCTGGTACTCGGCTTTTACCTTGGCGCAAGTTAAACATTTGCCAACATATATTGCAACATCGCCTTTCATCCTTGGCCACCAATAGAAATCCTTAAGATCTTGGTACATCTTATCCGCTCCTAGATGAATTGAGTACCGTGACTTGTGAGCTTCATCAAAAATAACATTTCTCAAACCACCAAACAAAGGAATCCAAATTCGTTTCATGTAACACAACGTTCCTTCCCCGTTTGGTACCAACTGCTTCTCCATCCCATGAAGATATTCATTCTCAACATTCCTTTCCTTGAGAGCTTCTCTCTGCGCGGCGCGAATGCGCAACGAGAGATCCGTTTGAATAATCATTTCCAAAGCCCTTACCCTTATGGGCTTGATCCTTTCCTTTCGACTTAGGGCGTCGGCGACCACGTTCGCCTTCCCCGGGTGATACTTGATCTCAAAATCATAATCGTTCAATAGTTCTACCCAGCGTCTTTGTCTCATGTTAAGCTCTTTCTGATCAAATATGTGCTGCAGGCTCTTGTGATCAGTGAAGATTGTACATCGCGTGCCGTATAAGTAATGTCGCCAGATTTTCAATGCAAACACCACCGCGCCTAACTCCAAGTCATGCGTGGTATAATTTTTCTCGTGAATCTTCAACTGGCGAGATGCATATGCTATAACCTTCTGTCGCTGCATCAACACGCAGCCTAAACCTTGACGCGAGGCATCGTAATATACGACGAAGTCGTCCGTGCCTTCGGGTAGAGATAAGATCGGTGCGTCATAGAGCTTGTTTTTGAATAGTTGAAATGCTTCTTCTTGTTTGTCTCCCCAATCAAACTTCTTGTCTTTCTGAGTGAGAGTGGTTAAAGGTTGAGCGATTTTCGAGAAATCCTCAATGAACCTTCGATAATAACCAGCCAAACCTAGAAACTGTCGAATCTCGATTGGTGTCTTAGGAGTTTCCCAGTTCTTGATTGCCTCGATCTTTGTGGGATCCACATGAATTCCATTTCCATTAACCACATGACCAAGAAACTGAACTTCACACAGCCAGAACTCGCACTTCGAGAACTTAGCATATAACTTCTCCTTTTTAAGTAGCTCTAGAATGGCTCTTAAGTGCTGTTCGTGCTCGTCCTTCGTCTTTGAGTAGATCAGAATGTCATCAATGAACACAATCACAAACTTATCGAGGTACGGCTTACAAACTCTGTTCATCAAGTCCATGAATACTGCTGGCGCGTTTGTCAATCCAAACGGCATGACCAGGAACTCGTAATGTCCATAGCGAGTCCTAAAAGCAGTCTTTGGGACACTTTCCTGTTGTATCCTCAACTGGTGATATCCCAATCGAAGGTCGATCTTTGAGTAAAAACTTGAACCTTGTAGTTGATCGAACAGGTCGTCAATTCTTGGCAAAGGATATATGTTCTTGATAGTCAGCTTATTCAGCTCCCGGTAGTCGATACGCATGCGAAAACTACCATCTTTCTTCTTAACGAACAAAACTGGAGCTCCCCAAGGAGAGAAGCTTGGTCTGATAAATCCCTTGTCTAGCAACTCCTGAAGTTGCGTCGACAAATCCTGCATTTCCGAAGGCGCAAGTCTATAGGGTGCCTTAGCCACAGGCGCGGCACCTGGAACCAAGTCGATGTAAAAATCGACTTGTCGTTGTGGTGGCAATCCTGGCAAGTCTTCTGGAAAGACTTCAGGATACTCCTTTACGACTGGAATATCTTCTAGCCTCGGCTCAGCTGCTTCTTTGTCCACGATGTGTGCCAAGAAAGCAACACATCCCTTCTTCAAACATTTTCTAGCTTTCAAACAGCTAATGATCCTCAGAGGCGTATCGCGCTTCTCTCCATGTACCACAATCGTTTCTCCATCCACCAATGGGATGCGAATGGTCTTCTCGTGACATACAATTTCGTCTTTGTTGCTTGACAACCAATCCATCCCTACTACCACGTCGGAGCTTCCCAACTCGACTGGTAGTAGATCCAGTGTAAACTCGTGTTCTCCCAACTCTATTACACAACCTCTGATAACTTCATTTGTTTCAACTAGCTTTCCATTAGCCAGTTCAATTGAGTACGGAATATCTAACTTACTAGCAGTTAACCCAAGCATTTTCTTAAATTCTAGCGATATAAAACTATAGTCAGCACCAGTATCAAATAGCACAGATGCAAAGCGTTGATTAATAGGGAACGTACCAGTGACAACATTCGGGTCCTGGCGTGCTTCCCTTGCTCCAATGTTGAATACCCTTCCACGAGCCTGGTTGAGTTTTGGGCATTCGTGCTTGAAGTGCCCGATGTCTCCACAGTTAAAACATCCCGGTCCTAGAACGTTACCATTACCACCTTGAGCATTGTTTGCTCCCCGGTTCCCAGCCTGGTTCCCAATATTCCCCCGATTACCATTTCCGCCGTTGCGGTTCCCATTTTCGTTACCACCGCGATTGTTGTTACCAAAACCCCTTTGACCATTGTTACCGCGACCAGCACCTGTACCAACCCAGCATGTATTCTTCGAATGGCCTTCCTTTCTGCAAGACTCGCATTTCCTTAACCTGCACTGACCAGAATGATGGTACAGGCATATATCACATTTGGGCAAAGCGCCCATGTATCCCTTTCCCTTGACTTCAGTACCAGTTTTAGCTTCAACTGGTGGGTTCACCTCCTTCTTCCTGCTGGTGCTGTTGGTACCCTTTTTAAAGTTGGAGAACTTCCATTTGTTCTCGCCAGATAACTCCACATGAGTCTCCTTCTTTTTCTGATCAGCACTGGAAAACTTGTTTAGCCTGATGGCTTCCTCCGTTAGTGACACGCTCAGATCGATGGCTTCTATAATTGTTGTTGGTTTTGACGATGTAACCATGCTCATAATCTGAGGTGCCAGCCCCCAGATGAAACGCTCCACGTGTTTGAATTCAGGCGTAACCATGTAAGGGACCACATGGGACAGATCATGAAATCTTTGAACATACTTGGCGATCTTTGGGCCGTCCATCTTTAGCTGCCAAAATTCCGTTTCCAGCTTTTGTATTTCGGCCCGTTAACAATATTTCTTCCTCATGAGCTCCTTCAGCTCAGTCCACGTCAATGCATATGCCGCCGCCTCTCCCAGGGTCTGTACTTGCAGATTCCACCATGATAAAGCATCATCAAGAAAAAGCCCTGAGATGTACGTAACTGGCTACTTGGGAGCACACTTGCTCATCCTTAAGGTAGAATCCATCTTTTCTGCTCATCTGACAAATCCAACAGCACCTCCAGTGCCGTCAAAGTTAAGCGGTTTACAGTCTAGAAATTGTTTGTAGGTGCAGCCTGTCCAAGCAATTTTATTCATAGAAAACATTAGCATTTGCACATGAAAAGTCCAAATGTAGTGTAATGTGTCTCGAGTGAGTTAGCATTACCATTTGGTGGGTTGTTGTTTCTTGAGGTGTCACACCCCATCCGATGGCGGAATCATCGGGGCATGGCACTGAGCGAAACAGATTGTCCAGAAGTTTCCATAACAATTATCATTACCATTCAATTTAAAATAACATGTCCCATATCATGTCTCAAACAGTAAACAAATTATTACAGACAAAATCTAGTCAAGTAGTTCTGTTCCGATAACTCAGATTTATACATAGATAGTTTATTTATTGGTTTCTAGGACCTCTTTTCCTAGCTTCGATTTCATCACAGCACAGAGAGCATCCTAGACCTTTCCTAGCCTCAAGTTCACAGCATGCTAAGCATGTAAACTTCCTAAGCACCTGTTATATACGTTAAAGTAAAGTCAATACATAAAATGTAAAGGTGAGCATACAAGTTTGATAATAGCATATAAAGTTCGAATTCGTTTACGCATAACCAGCACGTACACATAGTGAAATGAAGCATGTTAGTTATCGACATAGATCCATCGATACCAATGACTGCGGGTTGACTGCCAAATGCAGTTCGCAATACATGATTACCACCGTAATCCATGCAAGTAATTGTCCTTAACAACCCCCGTGTGACCGGGTGCTGAGTCCAAACTATAGTACTATCGTTGCTAAGGCAGGTAGACAGTATTCCATGTGTAAACATAACAAACAAGCATGCATTCATAAGCCACGTATAACATGCATTAACGGTTAGCGTTCAAATAGTATTGAGTAGTGTGTTTGATGTGATTTGAATAGTTGTAACGTATGTAACACCCAAAAGTGCACAAAGCAAAAAGGGATCGAGTATACTCACAGCGGTTGATGGATTGAAGGGAGCGCTTTGCGAGTAATGTTAGCCTGAATAGTTGGATAGCATAACGATAAGTGACGCGTAAAACGATACAAAGTGTGAATGGTTCGGATAGCAGTTCGGTCGGATGGTAATAAGATCGGACACCAATCCGTGCGGATAACAATCCGTTCGGATGGTCATCCGGTCCGATAGTAGTCCGGTCGGATGACTATTCCAGTGGATTGTTTCTTCCTATGAGATGAATGTGTTTGTGTATGATGGCTTGTCCTTTGAAGTTTTCGCTGTAGTATTTTAAAAACATTGAAGTATCCCTATCCTTCAAGTCGATCGATCGGATGGTCAATCGTGCGGATAACAATCCGTTCGGATTGTCATCCAGTCGGACGGTAATCCGGTCGGACGGTGACCTTAGTGATGAGGTTACCTTGTGAAAACAATTCATAGCGGAAGAGTCACTCGGTCGGATGTCCATTCGACCGGGTGGCAACCCTGTTAATGAACATGTTGAAAATTGTTTAAGTCTTTAAAGTCCTAGTATCTCATGATCCAAAGAGTAATCCGGTCGGATGGTAGTCCGATCGGATGGCAATTCGTTCGATACTCAAACTTTCGTTAGAGTTGATGAGGTGTGGGACCTAAGGTGTTATCCGTTCGGACAGCAATCCGTTCGGATGGTCATTCGGTCAGACGGTAGTCCGGTCGGACAGCATTCCGTTCCGATTGTTCCGTCCGTCCTACACTTGGTCGTTTTGATTGTTTGTCGTTTTATCGAGACGTGTTGACAACGTGTTAACCAATACAACTCCATTTAGACCCGTGTGACCAAACCGACCAGGAATCACCCTTGTTCGGCCGGTTACCGGCTCAAGGCGGTTGTTCTTGTTTAACCCGAAATCGGTGGTCTCGTGAGTAGAATCCGGATCTTGAACTAGTACAACACTAAGAGTGAGTTGGAGACTAGAACAAAGTCCGATTCTATCGGTTTTGAGTGCATTGAGTGTAAAAGAGTTGAAAGAAAGTTAGAAACCATCTTTCAATCCTTTTCCACTAAGTTTATGTTGAGATCTCTATAGGATCTTTGTGTATTTGTGTGGAAATCAGTTAGATCTAGGTTGTTCTTGGTGGATTGGAGTCAAAACATCAAGTTCTTCAAGAACACATGATGACATCATCCTAGAACACCCGAAATCTAGGATTTCACGGTTAAAAGTTAAGATTTAAAAGATAGAAAGGTGTAGGAGTGCGTGTAGATCAAGAAAGTACAAGATTTAGGACGTGATCTTACCGGGATTGAGAGAAATCGGAGAAAAGGTGAGGAACACGAGCTGGTCGGACAAGGTTTCCAAAAGTAGAAAGGTGTGAGAGTGACATGGGTATTTATAGGATTCCAAAAGGGGAAAGTGTTGTCCGGTAGGATGGCACACCGCCCGGGTGACTATCCGGTCGAATATCATCTCGGTTGGATGTCACCTGACTTAAGGACAAGTGGCTATCCGGTCTGATGGCACTTGGTTCGAATGTTTGATGCGACGATTTTTGCTGATTCGATTTCGATTGCTAGTGATGCGAATGCGATGGAATTTCCTATTCAAATTACTTTTAATCCCAGCCACTCATATCTCGCACTATCCCTTCTCCATTAATTATCATAGTTCGATTGTGATTCGAGTTCGATGTCGATTGAGTTCGATTGCATTTCGAGTTAGATTGCGTTTCGATTGATTACCACATATAACATAAATGAACATGTACAAGTAACACATAGGGCACACACACACGTATAACAATAACTAATATGCGTAGTTCGGTTTGCGATTCGACTGTCGATTTGATTAGCATAGTTTGATTATCGATTAATTAACTTTATCGAATTGTTACTTCCTATAGTTCACAATCGTAAGTCGATTTTTGTAATTAACAACACTTACTCCACATAATACAATCAAAATAAAGAAATTTCTATAAGTCAAGTTGCGCGAAATCGGTCGTTGACTTTGACCTTGACTTTGACTTTGACTTCTCGAAAACACGGGGTGTTACAGCCTCCCCTTGTTTAGGGAATTTCGTCCCGAAATTAGGCTGCAAGTCGTACCACACCTTGAATCACGTGGAGCACTTTCTTTCTCTAGACTTTCTCCTTAAATAACTGCTGGTACTTCTCCTTCATGCCGCTTTCGAGTTCCCAAGTGAACTCTGCGCCTCGTTTGCCTTCCCATCGAACTTTCACAATAGGAATACGCGAGCGCCTGAGTTGCTTGGTTTGGCGGTCCATGATTTCGACAGGCTTCTCCACGAAGTGTAATGTTTCGTTTACCTGGAGGTCATCGAGAGGAACGTGTAAGTCATGGTCGGCTAGGCACTTTCGGAGGTTTGACACGTGGAAAGTCGGGTGGACGTTACTAAGTTCCTCCGGTAGTTCGAGTCTGTAGGCGACTTTTCCGATCCTTTCCAGAATCTTAAAAGGTCCAACATATCGAGGCGTGAGCTTCTCTTTCTTGCCGAATCGGACCACACCCTTCCAAGGTGATACCTTTAGGAGTACGTAGTCGCCAACGTCAAATTCAAGGGGCTTGCGTCGTCTATCGGCATAACTTTTCTGTCGATTCCGAGCTTTTACCAGGTTGTCTCGAATTTGGAAAATTCTGTCAGTCGTTTCTTGTAATAGCTCAGGACCGGTTAGTTGTGAATGACCGATCTCGTGCCGCACAATGGGCGATCCACATCTTCTTCCGTATAAAGCCTCGAATGGTGCCATTTGAATGCTAGAATGATAGTTGTTGTTATACGAGAATTCGACTAACGGCAGGTATTTATCCCAATTACCACCGAAGTCTATGACACACGAACGGAGCATGTCTTCAAGAGTACGAATCGTTCTTTTAGTCTGACCGTCGGTTTGAGGGTGGAAAGCGGTACTTAGATTGAGCGATGTACCGAGTGCCGTTTGAAACGTTTCCCACAGTCGCGAGGTAAACCGAGCATCACGATCAGAGATGATGTCGCGAGGCGTCCCATGATTACAAATGATCTTGTCGGTGTAGATTCGGGCTAATCGTTCTACCTTGTAGTCTTCCCGTATTGGCAAAAAATGAGCTGATTTAGTCAAACGGTCAACCACAACCCAAATGCTGTCGTGACCTGCTGACGTGTGTGGTAGCTTTGTTATAAAGTCCATAGCTATACTCTCCCACTTCCATATGGGGATTAGGGGTTGTTCGAGTAAGCCAGAGGGTCTTTGATGTTCAGCCTTGACTCTCGCACAAGTTAGGCATTTTCCAACATAAAGAGCAATATCCCTTTTCATGCCCGGCCACCAATACTTATAACGAAGGTCCTGGTACATTTTGTCAGCACCGGGATAAATAGAATACCGGGATTTGTGGGCTTCTTCCATCAAGATCTGTCGCAAATTGGTCCGTTTGGGGATCCAAATTCGGTCCAGAAAGTGGGTTATCTCATTCGACTTGCTCACAAGCTGGGCTCCATCGTGGTAGATTCTTTCTTTCTTTAGAGTGCGTTCGTTAAAACACGCATGCTGAGCTTCGCGGATGAGGGACTCGAGATCGTATTGGGCTTGAATATTACAAATGCTAAGCAGATAGCTCTGTCTGCTGAGTGCGTCGGCAACAACATTTGCCTTGCCTGGGTGATAACGAATCTCACAGTCGTAATCGTTGAGAAGTTCTACCCATCGGCGTTGACGCATATTAAGTTCCTTCTGATTAAAGATATGTTGTAGGCTCCTATGATCGGTGAAGATCGTACACTTGGTACCATACAGGTAGTGTCGCCAAATCTTTAACGCAAAAACAAATGCGCCTAGCTCGAAATCATGGGTTGTATAGTTCTTCTCGTGGATTTTGAGTTGTCCCGTTGCATGAGGACACAACCAAGACCAAGGTTGGAAGCATCACAGTAGACAATGAAATCGTTGTTTCCGTCGGGTAATGTGAGAACAGGAGCATTGCAAAGCATGTGCGTAAGGGTTTTGAAAGCAGACTCCTGTTTAGTTCCCCAAATAAAAGGCTTGTCTTTGTGCGTGAGAGCGGTAAGCGGTACATCGATCGTTGAGAATCCTTCGATAAATCATCGATAATAGCCCGCTAGTCCGAGAAAAGAACGGACTTCAAATGGGTTCTTAGGTGTAATCCAGCTCTTAACAGCTTCGATCTTCACAGGGTCGACATGAATACCATGACTATTAACAATGTGACCCAGAAACTGAACCTCCTCCAACCAGAATTCACACTTGGAGAACTTGGCATAGAGTTGGTTCCCCTAGAGTAGCTCGAGAATCAAACGTAGATGTTGTGCGTGTTCGGTTTTCGATTTGGAATAGATCAAGACATCGTCGATGAATACGATGAAGAAACGGTCGAGATATGGTTTACACATGCGATTCATCAGATCCATGAAAACCACAGGTGCGTTGGTTAAACCAAAGGGCATAACAACGAATTCGTAGTGGCCGTATCGAGTGCGAAACGTGGTTTTGGGTATATCCTCCTCTTGAATGCGTAGCTGGTGATATCCTGAGCTTAGATCGATCTTCGAGAAGCACGTAGCACCTTGTAGCTGATCAAACAAGTCGTCAATATGAGGTAGGGGATAGCGGTTCTTGATAGTTAGCTTATTCAATTCCCGATAGTCGATGCACATCCTGAACGACCCATCCTTCTTTTTGACGAAGAGGACTGGCGCGCCCCAATGAGAGGTGCTCGGGCGAATGAAGCCTTTCTCAAGTAATTCCTGGAGTTGGTTTGAAAGTTCGTGCATTTCGGACGGCGCGAGTCGGTAGGGAGCTTTGGTAATAGGGTTGGCTCCAGGAATGAGGTCGATACGAAAGTCGATATCACGACTTGGCGGTAGTCCGGGAAGATCCTCTGGAAAAACATTAGGAAATTCTCGAACCACAGGAACGTCTTTCACTTCCTTCTTTTCTTTCTTTTCCTTCTCCGCTACTACAATGTTAGCCAAGAAAGCCCTCTATTCCTTGCGGAGATACTTGCTAGCTTGATCACATGACATGAGCTTGAGACCTTTCGAAGTAGTATCACCGTAAACACACAATAAATCACCATTCGCAAGCGAGAATCAGATCATCTTGTCGAAGCACACGACTTCAGCATGGTTTTCGCGAAGAAAGTCCATGCCTACTATGACGTCAAAACTTCCGAGTTGCATCGGAATAAGGTCGATTGGGAAGATGTGATTGTTGAGCTCAAGAGTACAATCACGAAGTACGGAATTGACGACGACAGTTCTTCCGGTAGCGACTTCAACATCGAACGTCGAGGAGAGATGAGAGCGTTTGCGACTAAGGAGTTTCTCGAATTCGAACGATACAAAGCAATTATCGGCTCCAGTATCAAATAAACACGAAGCATAAATACCATTCACAAGGAACGTACCATTGAGCACGTTATTGTCGGCTTGGGCTTGACGCACGTTGATGTTGAAAGTTCTGGCGTGTGCGGCCTTTTGTTGTTGCTGCTGGTGTTGCTGCTGCTGCTGAGGCTCTTGTTTCACAACCCTGTTTGGGCACATGTTGGCGAAATGGTTAGGATCGCCACATGCGAAGCAGGCTCTGGCGTTGACCGCGGGTGCCGGAGGAGCTTGTTGACCCTGAAGGGCGGTGAGTAGAGCTTGATGAGCAGGAGCTTGTCGAACACGGTAGTTGGTAGTAAAATGGCCGTACATATTGCAATGGCCGTACAAAAACGGTAAGCAATGGCATTCGGGTGGTGGTAGGTACAAGTAGGGCAGAGCGGGTGTGGCCCAGTGTATGCACGCTTTGCAAGCGGTGCATTTGCCACAGGCGCCGCTACTTGACGCTGTTGGGTTAGTACAGCTTGAATCGGTGCAGCAGTGATCGCACAGTTCTTGTTGCTGGACCTGTTCTTTCTCTTGTTCTTCCTCTTGTTGCTCGATGTGGTGGTTTCAGCAGTTGGTGCGGTGGTGGTAGCTTGATGCAGGTGCTTCGAAGTTTTATCCCAGACACCAGCCTTGACCCTCTTGTCATTGATTTCGGCGGCCAATATGTAAGTCTCTTCGATCTTCTTAGTCTTAGCCGCTTGCACGAAATCTGCGACGCACTCGGGCAAAGCTCGGATGTACTTCTTGATGGTGATCTCTGGAGTCTTGACTTGGTCGGGACAAATGATGCTGAGTTGTTTGAAGCGAGCAGTGAGCGCAACATTGTCACCTTTATGTTGATGTATGTGCCAAAATTCATCCTCTAGCTTTTGACGTTCGTGAGGAGGGCATAATTCCTCTAGCATGACTTCCTTAAGCTCGTCCCACGACATACCGTAGGCTGCATCGTTCCCTCACTTGTTCCTCTCGGCCGTCCACCAGTCTAGTGCACGGGACTGGAAAACGCCGGTAGCATTCAGAGTACGGAGGTCATCAGGGCAACCACTTTGTCGTAGAGTGACCTCAATGGAATCAAACCATTGGAATAGTGCAGTAGGACCTCATTCGCCAGTGAATTCTTTTGGCCCACATGACTTGAATTGCTTGAAATTGAAAGTAGTCTGGTAGCAGCTTTAGGAGCTTCGGTTCTCGACTCCTCAGATGATTTGCTGACATTCTCGTAGACATCACTCATGGCCTTTGCTACCTGCTTGGCGATGATAGCAGCAAGGCGTTTGTCTCTCTTCTCTTGATGAGAAAGTGTGTGATGGGATCCAGATGACATTGTCTGCAACAGCCATCATCACAGGACTCAACACATTGTATTCGAATCTCACCCCACACGTCTACTACTTACTAAAGCTCAGGAACACATACAATTTCGTAGGCGCATAAATACATAGTCAATCAGTCACAGATTCACATAAGCACAGATTCACACTGTCACGTAAGCATACAGAGCACAAAATCACAGAAACACATAACCACATAAGCATTTAAGCACAAGAGGCAGTCAGATTACAGAAACCTATCATTCACAGTTCGCGAGCGTTCGAATATGGCGATCGCATTTAGCATATCGAGTCGTGTAGTATAAGCGTATAAAATAGCATAAGGTCGTCTATAGTTCAGTGATTTGTTAACGTTGTGTAGTGTGTAGTGTGATTAGCAGAAGCAGGCGTTAGATCGAATCCAATAGTACCTCAAAACGCTAACAAATAAACATAAACCACATAAATCACATAAAATCGACGAATCATCAGAGTCAGCAGTTGCAGGCTCGGAATCGAAACACATAAAATTCGAGATATAGGTTGTCTGCGGCTAGTAGACTTTGACTACCCAAAGTGGTTCGACTATTCACAAGGATCTGATGTGCACATTTGACCTACCGGGCAGTGCCTTTGCCTCAATTCTTGGGCGTTGGGCAAGCATCCCGTTGGTCATATCGTACTTCAGGTCGTTGGAGTCCATCTAGACTTTGGTGAGAGTTTTATAAAATGGGCGGAATAAGTAGTCAAGGTTCGGGTTTCACCCCTAGCTTAACAACTTCGTCCCTATTTTAATAAAATAGAGGAGATTATTCATCAAAATCTGGATTTCACTCATGATTTGGCATAATTCTCCCCGTTTGTAGATAAAACGCGAGTTGTCTAAGCAACTTTAGTCGAGAGTTTGCGGTTTTCACACCTAATCTTGACTTTATCGCCTATTCATGATTGAAAATTCGAGTGCAGTGATAGTGTAGCATAAGCGAGAATAGCGAGAAATAGTAGGCTCATACAAAATCCCTAACGGATATGCACAAGTCGGTTTGTTGGTTCTTAACTATAGACTAGGTCTCTAAGACATCGACCCGGACTAGGTCGTGTCTTGCGTAATTCCCTATAGTTATGGCTCTGATACCAATCTGTCACACCCCAACCGATGGCGGAATCATCGAGGCATGGCACTGAGCGAAACAGATTGTCCAGAAGTTTCCATAACAATTATCATTACCATTCAATTTAAAATAGCATGTCCCATACCATGTCTCAAACAGTAAACAAATTATTACAGACAAAATCTAGTCAAGTAGTTCTGTTCCGACAACTCAGATTTATACATAGATAGTTTATTTATTGGTTTCTAGGACCTCTTTTCCTAGCTTCGATTTCATCACAGCACAGAGAGCATCCTAGACCTTTCCTAGCCTTAAGTTCACAGCATGCTAAGCATGTAAACTTCCTAAGCACCTGTTACATACGTTAAAGTAAAGTCAATACATAAAATGTAAAGGTGAGCATACAAGTTTGATAATAGCATATAAAGTTCGAATTCGTTTACGCATAACCAGCACGTACACATAGTGAAATGAAGCACGTTAGTTATCGACATAGATCCATCGATACCAATGACTGCGGGTTGACTGCCAAATGCAGTTAGCAATACATGATTACCACCGTAATCCATGCAAGTAATTGTCCTTAACAACCCTCGTGTGACCGGGTGCTGAGTCCAAACTATAGTACTATCGTTGCTAAGGCAGGTAGACAGTATTCCATGTGTAAACATAACAAACAAGCATGCATTCATAAGCCACGTATAACATGCATTAACGGTTTGCGTTCAAATAGTATTGAGTAGTGTGTTTGATGTGATTTGAATAATTGTAACGTATGTAACACCCAAAAGTGCACAAAGCAAAAAGGGATCGAGTATACTCACAGCGGTTGATGGATTGAAGGGAGCGCTTAGCGAGTAATGTTAGCCTGAATAGCTGGATAGCATAACGATAAGTGACGCGTAAAATGATACAAAGTGTGAATGGGTCGGATAGCAGTTCGGTCGGATGGTAATCCGATCGGACAGCAATCCATGCGGATGACTATTCGAGTGGATCGTTTCTTCCTATGAGATGAATGTGTTTGTGTATGATGGCTTGTCCTTTGAAGTTTTCGTTGTAGTATTTTAAAAACATTGAAGTATCCCTATCCTTCAAGTCGGTCGATCGGACGGTCAATCGTGCGGATAACAATCCGTTCGGATTGTCTGTCATCCGGTCGGACGGTAATCCGATCGGACGACGACCTTAGTGATGAGGTAACTTTGTGAAAACAATTCATAGTAGAAGAGTCACTCGGTCGGATGTCCATTCGACCGGGTGGCAACCCTGTTAATGAACATGTTGAAAATTGTTTAAGTCTTTAAAGTCCTAGTATCTCATGATCCGAAGAGTAATCCGATCGGATGGCAATTCGTTCGATACTCAAACTTTCGTTAGAGTTGATGAGGTGTTGGACCCAAGGTGTTATCCGTTCGGATGGTCATTCGGTCGGACGGTAGTCCGGTCGGACAGCATTCTGTTCCGATTGTTCCGTTCGTCCTACACTTGGTCGTTTTGATTGTTTGTCGTTTTATCGAGACGTGTTGACAACGTGTTAACCAACAGAACTCCATTTTAACCCGTGTGACCAAACCGATTAGGAATCACCCTTGTTCGGCCGGTTACCGGCTCAAGGCGGTTGTTCTTGTTTAACCCGAAATCGGTGGTCTCGTGAGTAGAATCCGGATCTTGAACTAGTAGAACACTAAGAGTGAGTAGGAGACTAGAACAAAGTCCGATTCTATCGGTTTTGAGTGCATTGAGTGTAAAAGAGTTGAAAGAAATTTAGAAACCATCTTTCAATCCTTTTCCACTATGTTTATGTTGAGATCTCTACAGGATCTTTGTGTATTTGTGTGGAAATCGGTTAGATCTAAGTTGTTCTTGGTGGATTGGAGTCAAAACATGGAGTTCTTCAAGAACACATGATGACATCATCCTAGAAAACCCGAAATCTAGTGATTTCACGGTTAAAAGTTAAGATTTAAAAGATAGAAAGGTGTAGGAGTGCGTGTAGATCAAGAAAGTACAAGATTTAGGACGAGATCTTACCGGGATTGAGAGAAACCGGAGAAAAGGTGAGGAACACGAGCTGGTCGGACAAGGTTTCCAAAAGTAGAAAGGTTTGAGAGTGACATGGGTATTTATAGGATTCCAAAAGGGGAAAGTGTTGTCCGGTCGGATGGCACACCGCCCGGGTGACTATCCGGTCGGATATCATCTCGGTCGGATGGCACCTGACTTAAGGACAAGTGGCTATCCGGTCGGATGGCACTTGGTTCAAATGTTTGACGTGACGATTTTTGCTGATTCGATTTCGATTGCGAGTGATGCGAATGCGATGGAGTTTCCTATTCAAATTACTTTTAATCCCAACCACTCATATCTCGCACTATCCCTTCTCCACTAATTATCATAGTTCGATTGTGATTCGAGTTCGATGTCGATTGAGTTCGATTGCATTTCGAGTTCAATTGCGTTTCGATTGATTACAACATATAACATAAATGAACAAGCACAAGTAACACATAGGGCACACACACACATATAACAATAACTAATATGCGTAGTTCGGTTTGCGATTCGACTGTCGATTTGATTAGCATAGTTTGATTATCGATTAATTAACTTTATCGCATTGTTACTTCCTATAGTTCACAGTCGTAAGTCGATTTTTGTAATTAACAACACTAACTCCACATAATACAATCAAAATAAAGAAATTTCTATAAGTCAAGTTGCACGAAATCGGTCGTTGACTTTGACCTTGACTTTAACTTCTCGAAAACACGGGGTGTTACATGAGGTATTCCCGCTGGTCTCAATGTGGGAGGCCTCGTAATCAGTAATGGCCTGCGAAATTCTTGCCTGCAATTCTTCTTCAGTTGTAGGCAAACGTGTGTCTCGTCGTGGAGGCATCTTCTAAAAGAAGATCATATTGGTCAGGTCATCGTAAGTATGGTAAGTAAGTAATATGCATACGTAATAACATCCATCAACACCATATCACATATCATCCAATATCATAATCACAAACAAATAAATCAACAATGCATGTAATGAGAATACTGCGATTGAGTTATCATATAATCAAGACCACAAATACAGTGTTCACAAGTTTTCCAAATGTATCGTACATCCCAAAAGAGACTAAGGATCACCATGCCCTTGTCTGAACTGTCTAGCCATATACAACAACCAAAAATCAAATATCAAAGGTCATGATGTCAAAAGGCGGTCTTCAAAATGCTGTATAGTCTGGCTCAATCGCTGTCTTCTCATCAAAAGTAACGCTACCTGCAACAAACCAAAAATCCTCATGCTGATGGGGGAGGAGGAGGAGGGAAGAAAATGAAATGGCGCAAACGCACCCAATCCTCCTCAAGTGCTTGGATAACGCGCAGCAAATAGGCAATCTGTTGCTCAGGAGTAAGGAAACGAACATCAGAATCAGGGGTTAGTGGAAGAGGAGCTGGTGGTGTAGCAAAAGGAGACTGACAGTGACAAGGAGGACGCGGAGTCCTCTCCAGCTCTAGAACTCTATGACTCAAAGCATCCTGCTGTAACTGCAGGGATCTAAGTATGTCATCCGTGGTATATCCGGCATGAAAAAGGTGGTACGGGTCTGACAGAGGCATAACATTGGGTGATGACCATAAAAATGGCTCACCCATAGGTGCTGAAGCAGGAAAAGCAGTGTGTGGGGCAGGTGTAAACGAGGGCATAAATGGAAAAGCTGCTGTCGTGGGTGGCATGTGATCGTGGTGCTGTGTGGAAGGTCCTTCCCCTAGACGGGGAGGAGGGATATCCTGTAGAAAGGTGATGGGTAAGTCCGTGAGGTGGACATCAGATACGTGCGGGTGTAACTGGGGAACATCGAGTGGTGCAAAAATAGGTGCAACAGTGGGTGTAACTGGTACAATAAAAGGAGGATAATCATCATCCTCGATCCACCCGTTACGGGTGTCGGCATATCTCGGATCAATATGTGTGGCGAAAGGTGCACGGTCAACAAACACTGGCACGGGATCAGGCAATGGTGCATCAACAATAGGAACATCAGAAACCTGTGGTACGAAGATGTGACAACCCTCACCAAAACAGGTATCCGTACAAGTTAATTAATATTTAATTAATGCTTAATTACTGTGCTTGCTTGCCATTATGATTAAACTGCTTCTTGATTTCTGATACATACATATTCATGCATCATACATTATTACTGTCACTCCATTTATTACACACAAAACTATAGTGACAAACTTGATGCACAAAAGCACAGTAGCTCAATAAGCGGATAACCAGTAAACATGCTGACATTACCAGCACTAGACAGATACTGTCTCTGAGGCCATTATGAGCCGGGAATAGATTACTACACTGGTAGGGAGTGTAGGGAGGTGAGGATTGTAGAACTGCGTCACTAGGTAATATTTATAGTGACCGGATGTGCCTAAAACATGCTCAAATTACAAAATTCTGCACTCTATTACAAAATTCAGCATTTAACGTAACTAGTGAAGTGCAAAAACATGGGAAAATAATACTAGACACTTTCCAAAGTGTCAGGAATTCATTGTGTCACTAAAAATAATATTAAAGGCACTTTAAATGCTTATTTAGCACTTTAATGGATTAATATCCAACCGAACAACCGGACTTTACCCGGAACATGAAATTATTGCCAAACATTGTTTCACTTTTTCTGAGCTAGTTATGGTTCCCGAGCACTATAACACTCTACATAATACACGGTACATACTAAACACTAGGCATGACATTTAACTCCCACTAATTAACCTACTTACCCTTAAATATTACACTTAACCTTTTTTTTTTTGGCTGATTTTCGGCTCACTTGGTGGCCCACCATGAGATTTCTAAATCCCACTCAAATCTTACACAATCTTGCTTTGGGATTTGCTTGATAGTGTTTGTACTTATGGTGGCACATGGTCTATTGGATAATAACACTTGGAAGGATATAAGTAAACTCATTCTCATCATCTTCATCAATACAAAACTTCCCTTCTTCTCTCTACAAAGCTACGGCCAAACATCACCCTACACACACCACCATTTTTGTTTCAAGATCAAGCCTCCCAAGTGTGTCTCAAGGTGTAAGAAGGTGAACAACGAAGCTTGGTGTGCTCGGAAGTTCAAGGACCGCTCTCATTTTCTTTTAACCACCACATTTCTTCACTTGAACTCTCCTAGCTTTGTGCTAGTGGTAAGCACTTAGATCCTTGTATCCTACTTGTTATTTAAGTGGTTAATGATATTTAAAGATAAAAAATATTAAGAACTCTAAACAACATCATCAAAGTCTTGAAGTTTAAACTAACTAGAGAAGATGTATGGTTAAATGATGTTGAAATCATGATAAATCTGAAATAAACAAACCATAATCTGCTGTAACAGACTTATGATCTGATTTTAATCATATTAGAAAGGATGGCGAACGTATGTATGCGTTTTAGTAACATTTAACCTTTAAACAGCATGCTGATTGCCTTTTTCAGCCGACTTTAACAGGCTGTAAACAGGTCATAACTTAACGAAAAATGTATTTTCTGAAGTCTAGGTTTATGTATTATGAAATACGGTTCTAATGGCACCGGAATCATAATTTTTGGACCTCGTTTACTATTTTTTAAAGTGTCGTTTTGTAACAGCAGCTAAAGCTGCATTTTTACAGCAGTAAATGGGTGTTGTATTTTTTGTCGTAACTTGAAATCGGTGTAGGATTAGCTTATGAAATTTGTACTGTAGATGACCACCGATGTATTTGTAACTCTCTCACTGGAATTTCGTAAATCGGACTCTCGATGAATTTTAAATAAATTATTCCGTGGACTGTGGTCAGAAAGAGATAAATCTGATTTCAGCCCGGAAAATGATTTTCTATAAAATATTGGTGATGATTTGGACCCCGATATTTTTACACAATAATATTTGGATCGAATAAGACATTCTGTAAAAATTTGGGAATTTTTGGAATAAGATAACTATTTTATTAAAATACCCGAAAACAGCCCAGTTTTGTGTATTAAAACTGAATCGATATAAGTGGTATTTTGCATGCCTAAATGTCGGGTTGGTTATTTGAAAGCGAGCTAACGTGTTATATGAAAAGAAAATGATACGCTAGTAAGCGTGGCCACCTCCAGTTATAGAGGAAACTCTGGCGAAATTTTTCCAGAAATATAACACTTAGAAATATTTTTGTGACAAGTGTTATAAATATATTTTTAACTTGTTTTCAAAATACAAATTTCGCCATGATTTTTATTACAAAATGACCAAGTGTCGGAGGTGGATTTTTGTAAAGGAAACTTGTTAAATATATATTGAGAATATATATTTCATAATAAAACGCTTGTGTGCTTACGTGATTATTTTGTGAACTAAAGATATATTATTTTTAGGGTAAAAATAATATTACTTGATATATCATGAAAATACGACTCCAAAACGATACCAACGCCCTCACAAATATATATTTAAGTTACGTCGGTAATGTTTTTACAACGCAAACTCTAAAACGTAACGCGCGTATTTTCGGAAAATACTCTTAAGGGTGTATTTTGATAAAGTATTATTTTGGAAAATTGTATGAAGTAAAATATAATCTTTTTGGGAAAAATATGTATATTTTGGAAACAGAATAGTTTAGACAAGTGAATTAAAATATATTTTCAAGTGAGACTTAAAAATATATTTTCGGAATTATAAAACGCACATGTATTAATACCCCCATCCTTGGGAAGGAATATATTCATTTAATGATTAAGAAGTGTAAATTCGAAATAGTTGTCTAACTATTTCCCAAAAACGTTAAACCTTAAGCCAAGGCACGACCGTCCGTCTAATAGGAATTAGTACGTGTAGGTCGTCACGCGGCATATAGAGTTGGAGATTGACGTTGCTGGATACGCACTTCGGTGAGTTCATGTCCCCCCTTTTCTCTTAACTGTTTTCAGTTTATATACTTCGGGGGTGAAATACATGTTACTATGATTACAAATACTTGTTACATGGTATGGTTAGCGTAAGGAGGGTTACTACTTAGATCATGTGAGTGGGTAGGCGGGAACTGGAGGCCATTAATCCTCATTGTAGGACCGAGGGTCAGTAGCGGTAGATCTATCTGGGTGTAGCGAGCCCAACCCCTGAGTCCGCTGAGTGAACGAGGTGGTGACTTTGTACCCGACGCATAAATCTGCTAGGTTTGAGTCTTTCTACTGCACTTCACACATATCATTGGCTTTGCAACCCAATGGTGATCTCTTTTTCCTTATTTGCTACATACCAGGGATTTTCATACATATTGACATTTTTACAAGGGTTTATACAAACTCACCTACACATGAACTCGCTCAACTTTATGTTGACTTTTCAAACTACATGTATTTCAGGAAACTAACGGATCTGGCACGGTATGCACGTATTTTCAAGCTGCGTTTGAATAAAGAAGTCACCCAGGGTTTAGAAGGTGTAACCTCTTCCTGGAGGGGTTACATATCCCTAAACCTTGTATTGTTTAAAGCCTTTTGCTAAGTCTTTATGAACTCACTTTAATCAAATTAAGGTTTGTAACTTATTTTGTGATTGTTGGAAATGGGATTTTTCTAAACTTTATTAATGGATGAATATCTCATGTTTTTATCATATAGCATTGTTATGATTGTTGCTATGGTATTAAGAAGTCACACCAAATAAACCCACGCTTCCGCAAAGCCAGGGTGTGACAGCTTGGTATCAGAGCCTCGATCATAGCGAACTAGGATTCTTTCTCGAGTCTAGACTATGATCATCAGGGCTCTCACGAAAACGTTTTCAAACACTTTTACATTGCATACACTATACGTCCAGATCCAGGGAACAAACCTTTTTACAAACAAAAAGGCACAAATACACATTCCCAAATTTAAATTTATAATTCAGTCTGAGAGGCTGAGGGAGTAGTCTAGTGGGACTAGGAGGCTCAGTCTGAGAGGCTGAGGGAGTAGTCTAGTGGGACTAGGAGGCTCAGTCTGAGAGGCTGAGGGAGTAGTCTAGTGGGACTAGGAGGCTAAGTCTGAGAGGCTGAGAGAGTAGTCTAGTGGGACTAGGAGGCTCAGTCTGAGAGGCTGAGGGAGTAGTCTAGTGGGACTAGGAGGAGCAATCTGAGAGATTGGGAGATTTTAGTCTGAGAGACTAGGGAGTTCAGTTTGAGAAACTGGGAGGATAGTCTGGGGAAGACTAGGATGATTACTTGCTTACATTAATTGAGACGTACATGCTTATTTGATTTAATGTTGATGTACGTGCATATGTGGTAGTTATTCGCATACACTAATTGTTAGTAACTACTATGGATATACATGTTACGCACCGGCACACATGTCACTCTAATTAGAGAACGAGTTATCAGACATTGATAACCCTACGACCACCGCCACAGATAATGAGACTACATCTGCGCCAGAAACAATTACGTCAGATACTGAGAGTGATCCTGATATGCTGACTAAGGGCGAGGACGACTTCTAACAGTCTGTGCTACCAGATTTTGGTGATACTTCATCTTTGCTGATGGTTTCTCTGACAAGAATCTTTCTGTCACTCTTGTTTCGGTCCATGACCACTTCGTCACTGGACATCCCGATGATGAGCACACCATGGCTCCGATCCTCGACGATGCGCCTCTTGTGGACATTCCTTCCGAAGGTTGGTTATTCGACGAACAATTGATAGCGATATTGGCGTGATATTGATGGTCCTTCCGGTAACGCCCATGATGATGAAAAGTTAGATGAGAACCTTATTACTGATTGCACATTTTGAGATCCCTGCTGTCAAGCTACCCTCTGATTCTAATATACACTCGGTTTCAGACTCCTTTGAGTATGTGACATCTGCAGCCTTACAGACAGCCGGATTACAGCTTTCTACTACTGACGCAGACAACGACGACGTGATTGCTGCACAATCACCTGCTCGAGGCACCACACCGTTAGATGCCCCAGAGCCTGCTCCTAAGCTAGCTTATACACTATTTGGGTCTGCTTGATGTTGCACCGGCTGAACCGGTACCCTTACTTGATCATGACCCTGTTTCTGTTGGCTTACCAAGCATTGCACCCCTTATATCTGACCCAGTACCTACATCTGACGATCTCCTTATTGGTTGAGACGTTTGTTTTTGTACCCATAACCACTGATGTTGCTTCCTTTCCCCAATGAAGGCCGACGTCCATTGCGCCAACGTGCCTATCGCTTTCTTTCAAGACATACCTGCATCCCGGAAAGGTACTTCAGGTCAGCACCCGCATAACGATTCATCTGCTATAACAACATATTCCCAACTGCACAGGTCGCACCATTGCTTCTTTCACCTCTACATCGCTGTACGAGCCGATTTGATGGATCCTATAATACACTATGCAGATTTTAGACCCTTACCATCCCTCACGTAGTGGAGGCCACATACGAGATGAGTTGCTCCAGTAACACCAACTACAGTTTGAGGATATGAGTCGCAGAGTGTTGGAGCTTGAGCTGACACCACAATTGGCAACTTCAGATGCAAAACATTACATAACCGAAAACATGATTTAAGTGTCTACATCACAAGACAACATTTTGTCAGAAAAGTTTATGTAAGACACCACGTCCTCCACCCTGTCTATTGTCAGCATACTTTGATTCGTCACATACATCAAGGTTCCTTTTGCGCTCTCGACCGTTGCTATTACACCGTTCCCAGGATTCTGATACTTATTTCTTTACTATCGGGTGGCAGATTAGTTAACTACTTCGATATATATATATATACAAACTCGAGGAGGAGTTTACGCATGCTAGCGGTCACTTTTCTTTCCTCCTCCACCTCAGTCACCAGTATAGTTGGTTTCTGGATTATGCGGATTGCATTACACTTGGGTAAAGACACTAATAATAAGCCGGGATTGCGGAGACTTTTGAGGACCACTTCTGACTACGTAATTTTGATGCACTAATATACTTGTTGGACAAGGGTAGGGTGACCCTGTGTCCCATCTGATGTGATGCATTTTGTAAGACACAGTGATTGTGGCCAGAGGATAATGAAAGCCTGATTATCTTTAAACACGCGACAATACTTATGACTAATGACTAATGAAAAACTCCGTCGTTATGTCTCCACTAAGCACGCTGTTGATCTACATATTTGTGCTATAACTATAATGCTACATGCTTACTTGCTACATTCCTATTTACGAGTTGTGCAATACATGTGATAATATGTGATTGAATGTTATAACAACTGCATATATGCATATATGTAATACACATCTGAAGTCTTATTCGTTGAATAGAGACTTGTGTGCTCGCGTCCTTCACAAAACCTGACTTAACCAATCTTCTCTTCAGAAGATGTCGATACCAGGGAACGTTGACACCAACAACCCTCTACTTACAACAGAGGCGGAAATGCAAGAGCGCCTCTTACAGGCCATCGCACGGTACGAGGCCCGTCGCTCCGATTGCAGCGGAGGTACCTCAGGAAATAACCCCCCCAACGGTTGCACCTACAAGCAGTTCTTGGACCACAAACCTCGAGAGTTCGACGGCACTGGGGGTGCCTTAGCCTTTGTACGATGGGTTGAAAAGACGGATTCTGTTTTACGATTGAGCAAATGTGACCCCGAACATCACGTCACGTTTATAGCTGGACTACTGGTGGATGAGGCTCTGTCATGGTGGAACCATCAAGTTCGGAAAATGGGCGAGACGGCTGCGAATGCTATGACGTGGGACGAACTGAAAGATCTGATGCGTAAGAGATATTGCTCGAGGGAAGAAGTCCAGAAATTGGAAACAGAAATGTGGAACTTGAAAATGGAAGGACCAAAGATAGCGGAGTATGTGCAGAGATTTAACGAATTATCACAAGTTGCTTTACTCCTGGGGGGACCAGAGTTTAAGAGAATTGAACAGTTCATAAGGGGACTGGCACCCCAGATTCTAAGCCTGGTAACAACATCTAAACCTTCAACGATCACCGAGGCTATCGACATAAGTGTGGCACTCACGGAAGAAGCAGTTAGACGAGGAGAATTTTCCACTGCGGAGGAGAAAAAGGAGACTGCTATAGAGGCATCTGGGGATAACAAGAGGAAGCTCGCAAATTTCAAGATGGTTACTCGGGGGAGTAGCAAGAAGAAGGCCAAAAAGGGAAAAGACTACATGGGTATCCTACCTAAGTGCGACAATTGTTTACGTTATCATGTCGGGCGATGTAGATATGGAAAATGTGCTAACTGTTGAAAGAGGGGGCATCCTAAAGAAACTTGTTGGCAAGATACCGAACGTGGTAATAGGGGCCAAGACGGTAGTGAGAATCATGAAGGGGACAATGACAACGACAATGACAATTGTCGAGGCAGAATGAGTGATAAACAGAAACGTGCACAAGGATGTTTTAACTGTGGAAGCAAAAAGCATTTCAGAAAATATTGCCCTAAAAAAAACAATCAGGCACAAGGATGAAAGCTCCCCACCGGAGCTAGGGAGACACGCCAGGGATTCAAGCATGGATATCGGTACGTCCCGAATTACTCAATGTTATGCATCTGAATTGCCAAATACTGTTGCAAATTTTACGATTCGCACCGCTAGAGTTCAAGAGTATAATTGGTTTAAGTAGCGAGTAAGTAGATGTTCCAGTACCCATTAGAACTAGCGTAGGGGAAGCTAGTGGAAGCCAACGCAGTAACTGGAGGCGACCAAATAAAAACCGGAGAGCGTAAGTTTACGCTTGATCTACTGCCAGTGAATTGGGAGACTTCAACAAGGTAGTTGGAGGGATTGGTTGACAAAAGAACAATAGGAGATTGATATCCGCACCGCGATGGTGACAAAGAAGCGATCTTGACTCATGAAGCGGGATACGCCCTTGCAAATTACAAAATTGCTTAAGGCATGAAAGTTGTTGTGGGAAGGATGTGTTGTTTCTTGGCCCATGTCGGGGACAAGGGAGCCGAAGAACTAAAACTTAGAGATACCCCCGTGATCGGAGAATATCCGGAAGTCTTCCTCGAAGACTAGCCAGAATTATCTCCTCAACGACAAGTCGAATTTTTGCATCGATTTGATTCCAGGCGTCGCACCTGTAGTCAATGCACCCTGAGCGACTTACACCTTCGGAAATGCAAGGATTGACAGTGAAGTTTTAGCAGTGGATAGAGAAGGAAGATAACAGACCAAGGTGTCCCTTTTGGGTCACCCCATTCCTGCTCGTCAAAAGAAGGACGATGATTTTCAAATAAACATCAACTACCAGGAGCCGAACGAGCTAACGCACGAGAGTCGGTGACTCTTGCTAAGGGTTAACGAACCTCTTACATAACTGACTATGAGGACCCAACTACTACTACACGACTGGTCGACGATCGAGCGTCGTTAGCGGTGAAATTCAGGAAGAAAGTATACCAGGGCGAGATTGTGGGACAATGACTCGTTCTTAGACATAGACAAAAATGGCGCTTCCTACACAATGTACAAACCAGATCCACACGGGATACGAAATCTGGAGAATCTATAAAACTTATATCTAGGGCCTTTGGGAACCCAGGACCAAACTCGTAAGAGTTTTACTTAGGAACCATATCTGTCAACTCAATCAAATATCATTAACTTGACAAACTTGTCATGGCAGTTGACAAAACCAAAAGTACTTAAATTTTCTTCCGTCGAAGTCTTCACTTTTACTTCTAACGAGTAGATATTTGCATTTCGACTCCCCTCAAGGTAGTTGCATCACGTTGATTTCCTTCGCTGAGAGCGAACGCACGTTTGCTTCGTATACTTGGTCACTTCTCCCTTTTGGTAGAAACACATCGCTTCATCACTTGAAAACTTATATATAACCCATGCACCTTTTGCTACGCATGCGGTTTCATTTCGAATAAACACTTCATTAAAGTTCAAATATTACGTTGCTAAATCTAATTACTGGTTTGTGATTCGAGTAACTTACGTTATTGAAATTATTGGCTCTTTTGCTATCAATTCAACACGCTCTCTTGAAACTTATTTTATTACAAATTACATTCATGGTTTATTTTGTTACCATGCCAATATTTCCTTTGTTGATACATAAGCCGATATTTCCTTGTTGATACATATGTTTATTGCCGGGCTACACTGAGATTAAGTTCGATTGCTTGAACTTATCCACTTCGCATGTCCAATTTCAGACCTCATATGATGTATTGAGAGCATCACATTCGAATATTTTCGCAAAGATCTTTTCAATTCGAGTCATAGTAGATTCGGTTGGTCTATGACTCCACTAAATCGTTGATTGATTTCGATACCTTGCAGTGATACTTTCACAGAATTGAAGCTTGCACTAATTGGGTTACTCATTTCATACACGGATTTAATTGCCTATTTATTTGTTAACAATCCACTTTGATGCCCACGATCGAAGCAGTCTCAACACAATCGTGTGTTAAGACAATGGTACATATATTCATTTCATAAGCACCATGTACCTCCTAACGATTCTTTCGTTGTCAATCAAATGCCTTACAGTACTTAAAACTTTTTCATCTTCGATCAAAACAGTGGCACTTTGATGTTCCATATTCAACCGAAAAACTTTATGACATTGTGAAAATCAATTCTCCAGGCTTGTTACGGTACACTTCCATCTGGTCTCAAACACGGTGAACTTGTTCAATCACCGCTATTATGGAATTATGTCATTGCGACACCTTGTGGTGTCATTACAAACTTGTAGATTGTGCTAATCATGGTCAACCGTTTCACGCAAAGATACATAAACTTTTGTTGACTTGTCATTTAAACATTCCTGATGCAACTACAAATCAAAGCAAGGATACACCAGATTCGCTTGTGTTCACTCGGCGTATTCTTGCGATTCAAAATGTTCAACACACTGAACCTTACCATTCGTCTACTCGGGAGTTGACAGATCAATTTACTATTTCATTTGAGTTGTTGATTTTTGAATTTATATAGCGGGTGCTATGTTTCGTGAAAACTCGCTTGCATATTGCGATCGATCGTTTGAAGAGTCTTATTAGTCAAGGCTCCTCTTTGTGGAACCCCCCTACTAGCTGGATTACACTAGGCTATACGTCAAGTACGTCTTGTACCCATGACATCAACTGCTATGAGCACACACCTTTAAACCCTAGAATTCGGGTTGATATATATATTCTTGGACTCACCAAATGTGAGTAAGGTTTGATTCGGATTAAAGATTATCTACCTTGATATTATTCATATACATACACATGTGACAAACCATAAGGGGGTTAAGGTAGTACAAATTTCGAGGACGAAATTTTTCTAACGGGGGGGAGAATGTGACAACCCTCACCAAAACAAGTATCCGTACAAGTTAATTAATATTTAATTAATGCTTAATTACTGTGCTTGCTTGCCATTATGATTAAACTGCTTCTTGATTTCTGATACATACATATTCATGCATCATACATTATTACTGTCACTCCATTTATTACACACAAAACTATAGTGACAAACTTGATGCACAAAAGCACAGTAGCTCATTAAGCGAATAACCAGTAAACATGCTGACATTACCAGCACTAGACATATACTGTCTCTGAGGCCATTATGAGCCGGGAATAGATTACTACACTGGTAGGGAGTGTAGGGAGGTGAGGATTGTAGAACTGCGTCACTAGGTAATATTTATAGTGACCGGATGTGCCTAAAACATGCTCAAATTACAAAATTCTGCACTCTATTACAAAATTCAGCATTTAACGTAACTAGTGAAGTGCAAAAACATGGGAAAATGATACTAGACACTTTCCAAAGTGTCGGGAATTCATTGTGTCACTAAAAATAATATTAAAGGCACTTTAAATGCTTATTTAGCACTTTAACGGATTAATATCCAACCGAACAACCGGACTTTACCCGGAACATGAAATTATTGCCAAACATTGTTTCACTTTTTCTGAGCTAGTTATGGTTCCCGAGCACTATAACACTCTACATAATATACGGTACATACAAAACACTAGGCATGACATTTAACTCCCACTAATTAACCTACTTACCCTTAAATATTACACTTAACCTTTTTTTTTGGCTGATTTTCGGCTCACTTGGTGACCCACCATGAGATTTCTAAATCCCACTCAAATCTTACACAATCTTGCTTTGGGATTTGCTTGATAGTGTTTGTACATGGTCTATTGGATAATAACACTTGGTAGGATATAAGTAAACTCATTCTCATTATCTTCATCAATACAAAACTTCCCTTCTTCTCTCTACAAAGCTACGGCCAAACATCACCCTACACACACCACCATTTTTGTTTCAAGATCAAGCCTCCCAAGTGTGTCTCAAGGTGTAAGAAGGTGAACAACGAAGCTTGGTGTGCTCGGAAGTTCAAGTACCGCTCTCATTTTCTTTTAACCACCACATTTCTTCACTTGAACTCTCCTAGCTGTGTGCTAGTGGTAAGCACTTAGATCCTTGTATCTTACTTGTTATTTAAGTGGTTAATGATATTTAAAGATCAAAAATATTAAGAACTCTAAAGAACATCATCAAAGTCTTGAAGTTTAAACTAACTAGAGAAGATGTATGGTTAAATGATGTTGAAATAATGATAAATCTGAAATAAACAAACCATTATCTGCTGTAACAGACTTATGATCTAATTTTAATCATATTAGAAAGGATGGCGAACGTATGTATGCGTTTTAGTAACATTTAACCTTTAAACAGCATGCTGATTGCCTTTTTCAGCCGACTTTAACAGGCTGTAAACAGGTCATAACTTAACGAAAAATGTATTTTCTGAAGTCTAGGTTTATGTATTATGAAATACGGTTCTAATGGCACCGGAATCATAATTTTTGGACCTCGTTTACTATTTTTTAAAGTGTCGTTTTGTAACAGCAGCTAAAGCTGCATTTTTACAGCAGTAAATGGGTGTTGTATTTTTTGTCGTAACTTGAAATCGGTGTAGGATTAGCTTATGAAATTTGTACTGTAGATGACCACCGATGTATTTGTAACTCTCTCACTGGAATTTCGTAAATCGGACTCTCGATGAATTTTAAATAAATTATTCCGTGGACTGTGGTCAGAAAGAGATAAATCTGATTTCAGCCCGGAAAATGATTTTCTATAAAATATTGGTGATGATTTGGACCCCGATATTTTTACACAATAATATTTGGATCGAATAAGACATTCTGTAAAAATTTGGGAATTTTTGGAATAAGATAACTATTTTATTAAAATACCCGAAAACAGCCCAGTTTTGTGTATTAAAACTGAATCGATATAAGTGGTATTTTGCCTGCCTAAATGTCGGGTTGGTTATTTGAAAGCGAGCTAACGTGTTATATGAAAAGAAAATGATACGCTAGTAAGCGTGGCCACCTCCAGTTATAGAGGAAACTCTGGCGAAATTTTTCCAGAAATATAACACTTAGAAATATTTTTGTGACAAGTGTTATAAATATATTTTTAACTTGTTTTCAAAATACAAATTTCGCCATGATTTTTATTACAAAATGACCAAGTGTCGGAGGTGGATTTTTGTAAAGGAAACTTGTTAAATATATATTGAGAATATATATTTCATAATAAAACGCTTGTGTGCTTACGTGATTATTTTGTGAACTAAAGATATATTATTTTTAGGGTAAAAATAATATTACTTGATATATCATGAAATTACGACTCCAAAACGATACCAACGCCCTCACAAATAAATATTTAAGTTACGTCGGTATTGTTTTTACAACGCAAACTCTAAAACGTAACGCGCGTATTTTCGGAAAATACTCTTAAGGGTGTATTTTGATAAAGTATTATTTTGGAAAATTGTATGAAGTAAAATATAATCTTTTTGGGAAAAATATGTATATTTTGGAAACAGAATAGTTTAGACAAGTGAATTAAAATATATTTTCAGGTGAGACTTAAAAATATATTTTCGGAATTATAATACGCTCATGTATTAATACCCCCATCCTTGGGAAGGAATATATTCATTTAATGATTAAGAAGTGTAAATACGAAATAGTTGTCTAACTATTTCCCAAAAACGTTAAACCTTAAGCCAAGGCACGGCCGTCCATCTAATAGGAATTAGTACGTGTAGGTCGTCACGCGGCAGATAGAGTTGGAGATTGACGTTGCTGGATACGCACTTCGGTGAGTTCATGTCCCCCCTTTTCTCTTAACTGTTTTCAGTTTTTATACTTCAGGGGTGAAATACATGTTACTATGATTACGAATACTTGTTACATGGTATGGTTAGCGTAAGGAGGGTTACTACTTAGATCATGTGAGTGGGTAGGCGGGAACTGCAGGCCATTAATCCTCATTGTAGGACCGAGGGTCAGTAGCGGTAGATCTATCTGGGTGTAGCGAGCCCAACCCCTTAGTCCGCTGAATGAACCAGGTGGTGACTTTGTACCCGACGCATAAATCTGCTAGGTTTGAGTCTTCCTACTGCACTTCACACATATCATTGGCTTTGCAACCCAATGGTGATCTCTTTTTCCTTATTTGCTACATACCAGGGATTTTCATACATACTGACATTTTTACAAGGGTTTATACAAACTCACCTACACATGAACTCGGTCAACTTTATGTTGACTTTTCAAACTACATGTATTTCAGGAAACTAACGGATCTGGCACGGTATGCACGTATTTTCAAACTGCGTTTGAATAAAGAAGTCACCCAGGGTTTAGAAGGTGTAACCTCTTCCTGGACGGGTTACATATCCCTAAACCTAGTATTGTTTAAAGCCTTTTGCTAAGTCTTTATGAACTCACTTTAATCAAATTAAGGTTTGTAACTTATTTTGTGATTGTTGGAAATGGGATTTTTCTAAACTTTATTAATGGATGAATATCTCATGTTTTTATCATATAGCATTGTTATGATTGTTGCTATGGTATTAAGAAGTCACACCAAATAAACCCACGCTTCCGCAAAGCCAGGGTGTGACAGACGACTGGTGCATCAACAATAGGTGGTTCCAAGACTGGTATATCAACGTGATCAGGCTCTGGTAAGGGATCCGGCAAAAGTGCAACAGCTGGAGCATCAATAGGGTCATGAGCAACGACAGGCTCTGGGCCAACTAGAGCAGGCTCAGCAGGTACGAGCTCGACCTCAGGAACTGGGTCGACGTCATGGGAAACGATAGGCGCAGCAGACATCACCACGTGAGTCTGCGTCAGGAGGGTAGCGCTGCACGCCGTGGTCGTGAATAGATGCGGATGCCACAGACTCAAACGAGTCTGGACCAGATGAATCAGAAGGAGCCTCCTCTACGGGAGCCTCAGCAGGTGGCAAGACAACAGCGTCAGCGGCAGGAACCTCAACAATAGGAACTACAGGGTCGTCAACGGGAACATCAGCATGAACCTCAACCATGGGAACAACATGATCATCAACGGGAACATCAACAGGAAGGACATCGTCATCCACAAGGGCCACACCATCCTGGTCACCCTCTGGGGGACCCTCAATGAATAAGTCGATGTCATCATCAGCGAACTCGTCATGTGGCAGATCCTCGATCGGAACTGCAGCGAGTGGGAGAGGAGCAGGGACCTGAATAAGAGGTAGGTCCCCATCGAAAGGACCATCAGCTAGAGGCACGTTATCCCCAAAATCTGGTAGAGCAAAAGGCTGGAAATCGTCATAGTCTGTACTAGTGGTATCTGATGTATAGACCTCATCCTCAGAGACAATCTCGTCTTCTAACACAATCGCCATAGGGTCCAATGTGTCTGACACTCCGGTATCAGAAGATGACATGCTGTCTGTAACACTACCACACATATGCACATATATCAACATGTAATCAAATAAACATGTAAGTCACAATCAACATATGCAAGCAATCATCCTAGTCTTCCCCAGACTATACCACCCAGTCTCTCAGACTAAACTCCCTGGTCTCTAAGACCAACCTCCCATTCTCTAAGACTAAATCCCTGGTCTCTAAGACCAACCTCCCAGTCTCTAAGACTAAATCCTCCCTCAGTCTCAAGGACTGAACTCCCTCAGTCTCTAGGACTGAATTATAAATATACCCTTTTGAAATGTGTATTTGTGCCTTTTGTTTGTAAAAATGTTTGTACCCTGGATCTGGACGTATAGTGTATGCAATGTAAGAATGTTTGAAAACATTTTCATGAGAGCCCTGATGATCATAGTCTAGACTCGAGAAGGAATCCTAGTTTGCTATGATCGAGGCACTAATACCAAGCTGTCACACCCTGGCTTTTGCGGAAGCGTGGATTTATTTGGTGTGACTTCTTAATACTATAGAAACAATCATAACAATGCTATATGATAAAAACACAATATGTTCATCCATTCATTAAGTTTAAAAATACCATAACATCATTGTTTGAAAATATCGACACTTAAAATAAGTTACAAACCATACTTGTTTACGACGTGTTCATGAGACACAGCAAAAGACCTTAAATAAAACGTGGTTTAAAGGCATGTAACCCGCCCAGGTAAGGATTACACCTCCTAAACCTACTACCCTGGATGACATCTCTTATTCAACGCAGCTAGACATATGCATACTCCGCCAGATCCGCTAGTTTCCTGAAATACATGTAGTTTGAAAAATCAACAAAAGTTGAGCGAGTTCATGTGTAAGTGAGTATGTATAAACCTTTGTAATGTGTCTGTATGTATGAAAGTCCCTGGTATGTAACAATTAAGGAAAAAGAGATCACCAATGGGTTGCAAAGCCACTGGTATGTGTGAAACGGTGCAGGAAGTACTCAAACCTAGCAAATTTGTACCCGGCCTATGGCCTTAAGTGTTGTACCCACCTTTCACATGATCTAAGCGTCTAAACCCTCCTTAAGCTAACCATACCATGTATAAAAGCGTCTGTAATTATTGTAACATGTATTCCACCCCCGAAGTATAAAACTGAAAACAGTTAAGAGAAAAGGGGGACATGAACTCACTGTAATGCGTCTCCTGTATCGTACTCAAATCTCCGGTCTCGTCAGCAAACACGACTCCCTACAATGTACTAATTTCTATTAGACGATCGGGCCGTGCCTTTGCTTAATATGAGGGTTTTTGAGTTACGTTACTTTGATATTATTCCAAGTTGTAACTTATTGATAAAATAATAATAATTATTTTAACTTAAGTTTTGTTTTTAGGTTTTGGAATAATAGTTAGGCAACTATTTCGTATCCAAACTTCTCAAGTATTTTATATGCGTATTTCCTTCCCAATGATGGGGGTATTTATACATGTACATTTGCAGTTTCGGAAAATATATTTTGAGTCCCACTTGGAAAAATATATTTAACTCATTTGTCCAAAATAACTTATTTCCAAAATATATGTATTTTTCCCAAAAATAATATATTTTACTTCCTTAGTTTCCAAAATAATATTTTACCGAAAATATATGTGTAAGGGTATTTTGCGGAATATTTTGTAAGTTACGTTTTCGCGTTTGGTTTAACAAAATAAAGGTATAACTTAAATATTTATTCCGTGTGATTTTTGGTATCGTTTTGGAGTTGTAATTTCCATGGTATTTGTTATGTTATATGATTTTCCCCTAAAATAATATAACTAGTTCATAAAATTTGCAAATATTCACACAAGTGTCTTAGTATAAAATATATATTCTAAATATATATTTACCCATTTTTATTTACAAAACCAACCTCCGATACTTTGTATTTTGTGACAAAACCCATGGCGAAGTTTATATTCGAATCACAAGTTATAAAATATACTTGTAACCCTTGTTAGAAAAATATTTTCTAAGTGTTAGAATTTTAGAAAATTTCACCAGAGTTTCCTTTGTAAACGGAGATGTCCATGCTTATTAGCATATCGTTTTCTTTTAAAAAATTCATCCAAACAATTCTCAATCAACATTATACAATCTCTACTTACCAATCTTGTTAAAACAAGCATAAACTACCAACTCATGAACTTGAAATTTATAACAAGGTGTAGTAACTTACTAGTGTAATTAGTAAGTCTTGTTACCCTTGGAAGTGTAATTGTTTCTTTAAAAACTCCATTTTTAAAGAATATGGATTTTTACAACTTATGTTCATGTTTTCTAAAAATGCTTCTTCATGTATTTTTCTTGTTACTCATGTGTTTCTTCACTTTGTTAATCACCAAAAATGATGTATATTTATGTAAGAACTAAGGTTTAGTAAACTTGTATTTTTAACTTGGTTTCTTTAAAAATCATTCATAAATATTTAGATCTATGTGTTTAACAACTTACTTTATTTATTACTTTTCAAGAAAACAAAGTTGTTCTTTCAAGTTCAAGACTTTAGTGAGGATGATCCATAACCTTGAACATGTTCATCCTCTCATATTGCTAGATTATGTTTCTAATCATGATCTAGCAAGACTACATGATGTTCAACATCATTTTCACCAACAAACAATAATCAACAAGCATATCAACACTAAAACAACATAGTTCCTTCATGATTTAAGCTTATGTTAAGGTTTCATTCTCTTGTTTCATAATGTTCCTTAAGATTAACATCATGTATCATACTTTAACCACTTAAATAAGATGTAAAATGAAGGGATTCAAGTTCTTACCACTAGCTCAAGGCTAGGGAAGTTCAAGAGAAGAAAAGTGGTGGTTAATAGCAAATAGAGAAGGTCCTTCCACTTCCGAGAGCACCAAGCTTCGTTGCATGACCTTTAACACCCTTGTATGCTTGTAAAATGAATGAAACAAGTTTGGATGATGATGATGGTGGTGGTGTGGTTTGGGGTCGGCCGAACAAGAGATAAGAGAGAAGAGAACGATGGTGTTGATGGTGTGAAGATGATAGGGGTGAAGGACTTGTGGTCTTTATAAATAATCCTTCAACATTCTAATATCCATTAGTTAGAATGTCTCCTAAGTACAAGCAATTCTATTAAACAAATCAAGAAAATCAAGGGTGGGGTGCCACCCTTGTAACCGTAAGGTGGGGGGGTCTAGTTGGGTTTCAACTCAATTGGTTAATGATCTTGATTGAAATCAAATGTTTAGTTAGTGTTTTATGTGTGTTATGTAATACATAGTGTGTTAGGGTGTTCGGGGACCATAACTAGCTTAGAAAAATGAAAACAATGTTTCTAGCATTATTTTGGTGTTCCGGGTAATGTCTGGTTGTTCGGTTTGGTATTGTTCCGTTAAAGTGCTTAATTTTTCCGTAAAGTGTCTTTTATATAGCTTTTTGTGTCACAATTAATTCCCGGCACTTAGGAAGGTATACAGGACCCTTCTGCCATATCTTTGCAAGTGACTAGCATGTTTAAATGCTGAATTTTATTAATAAATGCAGAATTCTGCACTTAGAGTGGGTTTTAGGCACATTCCGGCACCTAAACTATCACCTAGTGACGCAATTTTATGGTCCTTACTTCCCTACACTCCATACAAGTGTAGTACCTTGTCCCTGGCTCATACTGGGCCTCAATATAGTGTCTGTCTATGTGCTGGCATTGTCAGCATGTGTCTGAGTTATCCGCTCACTGTGCTAATTGTGCTTTGTGCATCAAGTTTGTCACTAAAGTCTGTGTGTAATAAATTGAGTGACAGTATGAATGTGATGCATATGTATGTATGATGCAAAAATCATAGAGCAGTTAAATCAGCAGTTGTAATCAAGCACAGTCATTAAGCACCAATTTAATATTAATTAATTGTACGGATACCTGTAATTTTTTTAGGGTTGTCACAACAACACATTGATATTTTACAGTTTGAAAACCGTTTTTCAATCTTGTGAAATTAATCATGTTTGCCGTGAGGGTTTCGGCGTATTCAATCAACATATTTTTGAATTTTTGAGATTTTTTACAAAATTTAAAAAGAAACATATTTTTTATTTTTTCAAATTTTTGACAAAACAAAAACATATTTTTGGTTTTTTAAATTTTTTTTAATTTTTTAGGGTTTTAGAAATATGGTTTATTTATGTACAGAAACTAACAAACTCCATGTTTAATAGTCGCAGTGACCAGCAGCCTTCTCTTCTCGTGCCAGGCTGCTTCTTTTGTTGATTTGACTTTCACCATCTTTCGGAAGCACCTGCACATTCAAATTACTCAATTACTTGAACAAGTTAGCCCAGGTCTGCTTGACCTTAGGCATTTCAACACAATAAGTTTCATTCAATCTTGGAAAATCTTTGTCATTTTGAGAACAAACTTTTTCATTTTTGACTTCAACTTTTTCGTCATTCACAGAAGTCACTTGTTTCTTAACTGTCCATGTTTGACCTTTTGGAGCCCCTCTTTTGTAAAAATGTGAATCTTTTTTATCATTTTGATTTTGAACAATAGTTTTTGGTTTCCAAAACTGGTTTGGTTTTGTTGCATCAACAGTTGTTTTCCAACTTTGTGTTGTTCTTAATCTGGGTGTTATTGATTTCCATGTTTGTTGTGAGTCAGCCTTTGACATTTTCGGCTTCAAAGTTTTCTTTGAATCAAACTTGGTTGACTTCTGAGTCACAACTTCAGATTTCTGTTTTTCAACATAAACAGACTTCTTTTTCTCAACATCAACAGGTTTCAGATTTGGACACTTGCGAGCAAGATGTCCTGTTTGATCACATTTGAAACATGTTCTCTTGGACACATCTTTGACCTGTTGTTGTTGCTTTTTCTTTTGAGCATAGAACTCTTCATTAGACTGACGTCTAAATTGGAGTTTTTTCTCTTCTTCTGAACTTGTTCCGTGAACAAAATTCATTTTTGTTTGAAAATTTGACGTTTCATTTCTTTTCCAACTTTGTTTCTTCTTATAACCCAACCCAGCCTTTATGTTTTTCTTCTTGAAACCAGGTTTGTTATAAAAAGTTTTATGACCTTTTCCATCAACCTTTGGAATTTTAGATTTTTCAATTTCAACCATTTTGAAAACTTTGTCAATCTTTTCTAAAATCACATTCTGAATCGGGAATACAATATCTCAGAATAATTTGTCCGATCCAATCATGGTATAAACCAATCCTTTTGAATCATCATTCAAATTTTTCTCAGATTTTGAGTTTTTCAGATATTCTTCATGAAAACTACCTTCATTTTCATCATGTGATTCAGATTTACCTGTTTCAACCGACTCTTCTTTCAACACACTTTCAACGACCTTACCTACCACCTCTGAATCACTTGAATCATCAGATTTGGAATAGGTTACGTCAATGTTATCTGGCAATTGATCGACCATGTTGAAAGCTTTTTCGACTTTCTCATCATCATAAAATGCAAACTTTTCCGGTGGAGAGACTTGATGAAACTCTGAGCCAACACCCTTTTTGTTTTTCTCAGAATCATCATCACCCGGTTTTATGTTGAAAATTCTTTCAAGCACATATGATGACGCATGATAACTTTTTAACTTGTTGTTATCCTGTTCTAAATCGGCTATTTGACGCTTCAATTTAGCAACATCCTCAATATAAGAATTAACAACTTGTTGCTTTATTGAATACTATCGCTTAAGCGTATCAGTTGTTTCAGAACAGTATCTCAATCTAGATTGAACAAGTTTCATTTGACTCTTCACATCTTCATATGATTGTTTTGTAATGTGGTAAGCCAATTTTATTGAATCATACTCCTTTTTCATTTCCTGACATGCATTTTCTTGTTGAACACATTCTTCTGTCATTTTCGAAACCTTTTCTTCCAAAATCTCATTTTCTTTTTCTAAATTTTTGCATTTTTGTGTGAGTTTTTCATCATTTTCTTTTAAAACTTTTTCGTTTTCTAACATCTCTTTGCATTTATTTTTGAAAACTTCTTAGACTTTAGAGAATTCAAGATCTCTCGTCTGAATTTTTCATCTTTTTCAGTACAAGCTCTGCATGTTTCCATGCATTTCTTGCACTGTTCAACAGTTTTTAAGATTTAAGATTCGGTTTTTACCTCAGTGATTGGTACTTCGGCTTTTGCTTCCGTCTGTATTTGATTAGCTTCACACTTCTTCTGTTCCTTGCCAACACCAGCACCATCATTCACTTCAACCGATCTTTCAATCTTCACATCATCTTCACTCTTCTTCAGAACTTCTTCATTCTAATGTTCTTCGGTAACAGCTTTTTCTTCAACAACCTTTTCTTCTATCTTCTCTTCCTCAGCTACCTTCTTCAAATCATTCACCAAATTCTCAACATTCTTCTTCATTCTTTCTTCATCCCTCTTTCTCAGACTTGATGTCATGGAATCTCTGATGATTTTATCCAGCCTTTTCTTATAGTGCTTATCTTTTTCAACATTTGAGTAGTACTCGCTAGATAGAGGAATTACTGCAAGAACTTCATCAAAAACTATTTCACTTGGATGAACAACCGGTTCACCATCCTTGTTCACATAACATTCTCTCTTCTTATCCCATCTTTTGTTGCTTATTGCTTCTCCATACTCTTTTTCCATATCTTCAATTCTGTATCCCACAATACATCTTTCTCTGTAGGTTTTCTCTTTCAGAATTTCTTCTCTTGTTTTCTCCTTAATTTCAGCAACAAAAGCATTATGTTTGTTCAATGCTTCCCATTTGGCTTTTGCTTTGAATCGTTCATCAACAATATCCTCTACTGGAAGAACTTCACTCCAGTCAAACCCTTCGTCGTCATGGATTACTGCATATGCTCTTGACTTCCCTTTGGGATTATTTTCAATCAGTTTCGGCTCTTCTTTGCTACGGTGGTAAATCGCTTTTCGGTATAATCATCATTGAAAGGTTTCTCAGTTTCGTCAACTTCAGAATTTTTGCATTCTCTTTTGAAATGACCTTTTTGCTTACATTTGAAGCAGGTCACTTTGGATTTATCAAATCCCAGCTTTGTTGACGGACCACCTATTGACTGCTTCCTAGTAATCTCCATATACCTCTGAGCTCTTCGAATGCAACTTGCTAAACACCAGCGTATGTCAATGAGTTCCATTTCTGCTGGGTCGATCTGGTCGTAGTCTTCCTTTGTCAGCTCTGAGTTTCCAATTTTTCTAGATACTAGACCTTCGTAAGACTCTAACATAGATGCCAGAAAACTCATTTGTTGTTTTGCTGCATTGATGCTCATTGCCGGAGAATTCTTTAATTTCAGAGCGATGTTGCAGAGAACTTCTTCTGCTTCTTCAGGACTTGCTTTTGAAGAAGATGAATGATATCCTGGATTGTAGCTTGATGAGCTTTTCTGTGGTTCTTTTCACTTTTCAGCGCTGAATCCAGTCCTTGGTGATTCACCAACTTTCACCGAATGTGTGCTACCTTTGTAATAAAGACCGACATTCTGATGATGCAAAGAACCGCTCATCTTGCTTTGCTTTTGTAGCTCAAGCTCATGACTTTCTATCTTTTCTATCAAAACATCAAGAGTAATTGAATCATATAAAACATCATTTTTCAAGATAAACACAAACGTTTGCCACTGATCAGCTCGTGGTAACGCTTCTATGATTTTATATTATTTCCTCACGTATTTTGACAATTTCAAACCTTTCAAGTTCAATTTTTAAGTGACAAAAACGTTCAATCATTTGCCTCACTGACTCTCCTTTTAAGCTGTCAAATAGATCAAACTCCTTTTTTAGTAAAGCAATTTTGTTCTTTTTAATTTGTTTGCCACCCTCAGCTTTAACCCTTAGCGCTTCCCAAACCGATTTTGATGACCCATCATGATTTAACAATGAAAATATATCATCTCGAATAGACTGTTGAATCAATGCGATCATCTTCTGCTCATATGAGAATTTTCGTTTGTCTTCATTGGAAAGATCATTGAGATGAATCTCTTCATGCTTGTCATTGATCGGTCGATTGTATCCAAACTCTAAGCAGAACCAGCTCTCGTGAGCATATGCCTTGGTCCAGTTCAGGAATCTTTCTTTCCACCAAGTATAATCTTCTATATTCTCAAGTTTAGGTGGTTTCGAATAGGTTCCATAGAAGTTATCATGTTTTATGTTATCATTGATTGTTTTTGTTATTGATTTCGGTGTGACGGTTGAGGTTTCGGAAGACTCGGACGTAAACGCCTTGTAAAACATGTTGTAGAATTCTTCAGCCATGATATTCCTTGTTTATCGCCTTGATATTCGCACCTCGTAAATCACCTGCAAACGAATCACACAAACGATCAGATAAAAACGAATTATCAGATAATACTGAGTCGGATCAGATAATATCACTCGATAGTATGTATAATGTCACTTGATTTGATGTGAAATGACACTCAATCGAATGGGCCAAAGTTAACTAGTTCGGATGGGCAATAACACTTGAATCGGATGGGCCTAATACATTTCATTCGGATGGGCTTTAGCTGCCCGAGCGGATGGGCTTAAGCTGCCCGAGCGGATGGACCTGAGCTGCCCGAGCGGATGAAGATCCGATTGGGTAACAATCAACAATAATCAAAGTTTCAGTGAATAGGGTGGCAACTCGCTCGAGCGGGTATCCGATACTTGACAGTCACCTATATCACAAACAAACGAAATGATTAGGATCGGGTGGCAACTCGCTCGGATTGCCACTCGATTCGTTGCACCTTTGAACAAACCAAATCCCTTGAATCGGATTGTGACCCGATCGAGTGGGTCAACAAAAGTCAATACTCTAAATGAGATGTAATGAATAGGGTGAGATGTCGTTGAATCGGATTACCGCCCGATCGGGTGGTGATCCGATTGGATAACACAGGTCAAAGTTTAATGAATAGGGTGGCAACTCGCTCGAGTCACCACTCGTTGGATGACACTACACGACAAAAATTTATGTTGGTCGAACGGGTAGTCGGTTGTCCCTTTGACCTCAACGATGAACTTTGATTTTCAAAAAAATTCTCACATGCAAGCTGGATTTTCAATAGAATGTCACATGCAATCTGACAATTATAAAAAACAATTGGCTGACAATTTCAATACTAGTAACAATTTTATAGGGCCGCTCAACTGCTATCAGTAATTAAAGCTTTGAGCCAACAAATCTTAGAATGCATGTGATGACAAATGATGGAAAGATTCAAGGTTCTTCGATTTTCAATAAGAAAGCATGTGGGTCTGACATAGTTGATCGTCAAAACATTTTAATCAATTATGACCATGTGACGTAATAAACGAACCTAAATGATTGACTGATCTGTTGACTTTAATGAAATGAAACAATTGAAGTTGAATCGGATTACCGCCCGATCGGGTGGTGATCCGATTGGATGACAGTCAACAAAGTCAACCTTTTCAAATATGCAATGAAACGAGTAGAACTGAATCGGATGGTCACCCGATCGGGTTGCCACCCGATCGGTGAACACCTTGAGCAATGACAACAGCAACAGTTAACATATTTAAGTTTATCGAACACAAAAATTCAGATTTCTCACAAATTACTTAGAATTAAGATCTGAAAATTTGTAGGCTTATAGATCAATTGTTTTCGCACATAATATCCAAAAATTTGCCGATTTTAACCGTAAAAACTCGTTTAATTTGGTGATTTTCTGATAAAAACATGAAGATATGAAAAGATGAAGAAATTGAGCAATTCTGATGCGATTTTCGATCTGAATCTAATGAATTCACGTGCGAATTTGTGTGTTTGATCCGTGCAATCGAGCTCCTGCTCTGATACCACTTGTAGGACAGGTTTTCGACTCCGAAACGATTGCGAACCGAACGTGTGACGTGCGGAATCCGTACACGAACGTGACCGAACACACGAGAACGTAATTATAACTGTGATTCTATTGAAAGATCTGAAATCATACAAGAACCTGAATCACGTGGACAGCACTTTCTCTCTCTAGACTTTCTCTCTCTAGCTCTAGATCTCTAAAAGTGCAAATGAGCAAAAGTCTCAAAAGTTTAACCATAAGACTTCTATTTATAGACTAAGGGGAATTAATAAGACTTCTCATTAATTACAGAAATGTCACCTTGCCTTTTCCTAGTTATCTCTAACTATTACAATATAAACACTTGAATTAAACTGTTTCTGCTACGATCTGAATTGACGGAGGCGATAGAAATAAATGCACCAACACAACCACTAACCTATAAAATGACCATAACACCCATAGGCTTAACTAGAAAAAGTAACATGATTAGTGTTATGAGATAAAACTGTTATAAAATGCAATCTTAGGATCTATTGTTTAAAAGATTTTTTTTTATGTTGAAAGAGTTAAACCGTTTAAAACAACATGGGCCATAATAGTAATTTACCTTTTTATTAAAATACAACATTAAAGAAATAACGTTCTCTACGATGAATTATCTTCCTTCTCAAAAATCACTCTTACTAAGGGGCTGTTTGGTAGCATCTGAATGGTCATTAAGAGGCTACCTCTTAATGGAACCATTAAGAATTTTACCAATGAGAAGGTAGAAGAATGTGACATGTGATCATTTACCATTCAGAGGTTATCTCTTAACCATTCAGACTTGAGGTTACCTCTTATTCATTCAGAGGTTTTAAACCATTAAGAGGTAGCATCTGAATGGTCATTAATAGGCTACCAAACAGCCCCTAATCCTTTTACATATGTATAAATAAAAAATATATATAAATTTAAACCTGAAAATTTAAAAGTTAATATATTGTATACTAAATTGCCATTTTAGTCCCTAAGGTTTGGTCCAAATTGTCATTTTAGTCCAAATAGTTTTTTTTTTTCTCCTCAGGATCTCTGACTTTTCCATTTTCTTGCCATTTTGATCAAATTGTCTAACTCAGTCTAAAAATCTTGTGATAACTAGGAGTATTTTTGGCATAAATTGTTGTCTGGTGATAACCAGGGGTAGTTTACAACATAATTTATAAACCTCTTAATAATTTAATACCAAAAATACTCCAGATTATAACCTGGTTTTTAGACTAAGTTAGGCAATGTGATCAAAATGACAAGAAAAAGGAAAAGTCAGGGACCCAGAGGAGGAAAAAAAAACTATTTGGACTAAAATGGCAATTTAGATAAAAACTCGGGGACTAAAATGGAAATTTACTCTATATATTGTATTTAAAGGGTAAACATCTTGTACAAATAGCCTTATCATACAAAACATGTGACACCAGTGTCACTACGACCATCAAACAAATACCAAACCAGTGAAATATTGTATTTCATACTTGGGATTGGTATAAATATGTGTATCTTTTGCACATATCAATTCTTCTTCGATTTCAAACTTTAAATCGCTTTCTGGAAGGTTATACGCGCACTGATGCGTAAATATAACCAGTTTAATGCAACGAACACTCTGGAACATCAAAATATTCTTAACATACCTTAAATAACCCTTACATAACTTAGAAATAAGTTTTGAAGGCTTTGGTATGGCAAAATCAAGTTAATTCGCTTACAGGGACTAAATTTGACAAACTGCGAAAGTATGCCAATTTGAACTGTAACAGACATTCCGGAACATGACCATAAGTTAAACATACCATAAATATCCTTTACGTAGCTTAGAAATAGGCTTTGAGGGGTTCGGTGTGCTAAAATAAACTTTTGGGTCATTCAGGGACTAAAAGCGTCAAAAAGTGCACAAGTTTGCATTTTCGCGCATAACTTACATTCTGAATACATCCGGACATCCAAAAATTTATGTAAGCATGAAAATATTTTATTTTAGTGTTTGGCATAAGAAAAATCCTTTCGTCGCGCAATTTGGATCGTTTTTCGCGCTTATGCGCATTTCGTCGTAATTAAGCGAACATCGCGATCATACGACCAAACAAACCGACATACGGCATACTTCTGAGCATGTTTCATCTCCACAATGTTTAGGCATCATTTTAGGGCCTTAAAGTTGGCTAAACGGGCCTTAAACATGTCGAAATGAGCCTTAAACATCAACAGGGACCAAAACTGTCATTTTTGAAAGTTGGCTTCTGATCAGAGTGCTTAGGCGGGGCGCGTAAGGTTTGGCCATACCTTACGCGGGGCGCGAGGCCCTCCCAGATCAGTAAAACCTGCTTTACAGCCTGTTAACAGCTGTTATGCACTCATAAACCCACTTCCACATGTTGATTCCTGATAGTAGGGGCTATTTTGAGTTACCTTAGTGTTGCAACAAGTGTAGGGACAAGATCAAAGCACGGTATTCGAGGAACGATCCTAACGGTCCTAGAAATCCTATAAATTCCCCTTTGATTCACTTGCAAAACCCACTTGAATTCTGAGTTTTTCTCTAAGTGGTTGTGTTTATACACTTCCTACCTGGGATTACTTGGAAGATCAAACTTGCGGGGACCCTTTGTAAGTGTTCTTTCGTTCTTTTCATTCGTTTTAGCGTTAAAGTCAAACTTTGTTTGACTTTCTGCATTGACCAGTTTATGGTCAATGCGAAGTTCGTCTGAACTTCATAACGTGAGCGTAATCACGATGGTTATAGTCCCTAGTGACTATACCTACTGATTACCACGTTATCTAGGCTCAGTGACGAGTTGTAGTTTCGGCCAAAATGCGCATTCTTGCGTATTTTGTAACAAGACTCCTCTTAGGTATCAAAACCGTTTGTTTTGATACCAAACCTGTTTTCTAAACTTAGTTAAGCATGTTTTAACATGCTTAGCTCGTCACTTTTAGTTTAGTGCTTTTATAGGGTTGTAAAGGTAAGCGATCTAAACAATCGCTTACACTTTCGAACCCGACCCGTTTGGTCGATCATTAGGATCCGACCAAACACATTAGGTGACCATAGTATATAGGGAATAACCTTCTGAGGTTATACCTTATGGTCGCTTCGTTTAAGTAGTTGTATGATAGGTAGTTTATATGCCTTAGGTAAATTACCAAAATGCCCTTTTTACGCCAAAATTCATTTTAAGCATATGTAACATAACTTTTGGTATCTAAACTGATTTGGCAACAATATTAAACATGTAAAGGCATATTTTACTTATCATTGGGCTAGTTAGGCGTTTCGAACGTGTTTTACGCGAACGACGCGTTAAAGTAGCATAAGCTACCTAAACGGGTCGTAATGGGTCGTAAGCACTTAGGTTAGGTTTCATTTTAGTATGTAGGCTTTGTTAAACCATATTACATGAGTTTCCATACTCATTTGGTTTACGAGCCCTCATTCTATCCGATCCTCCGATTTAGGTCCGGTTTATTAATGTAGTTACCTATATTAGGTACCGTTTGATTCCGTGATCTTCTAGCTTTGCTTGGTGGTTATCCTAGGACTATTGAGCAATCTCAAGTGAGTACATAGACCCCTCTTTTACTATTTTCCAAACATTTTGGGGTGAAACACATGTGCCTACTTGTTACTTTCGTGCCTTTCATGTTTTCATATCATATGCTTATTATGTTCATTAGTACACTTACAGTACATGATTTCATTGTGTTTTTGCTATGTATGTCCTTTGTTGCATACTTAGTACATTGTTTTACATTACATTTTATGCTATGTATGTCCATTGTGTGCATACTTAGTACATTGTTTTACATTACATTTTATGCTATGTATGTCCATTGTGTGCATACTTAGTACATTTGTTATTCATCACATGCTTACATTTTGGTATGACATTTGGTTTGTTCAAATGGGACAATATACATTCATTAACATTGATCACGCCATTCGTTAGTAGGTAGTGGTACCATAGGAATTGACAACTCCCGTTCCTGACATCCTAGGTATGTTTTGGATGGAAGGAATGACCGAATTCGATAAACATAACACAGATAAACCTTTAATTTGTTTAAAGGTCTATCACCACAGTCACAAGGCTTGAATGTATGCATTATAACAATACCGCATAGATGTTTGTATCAGTATAGCATGCATTTGTTCTACAAAACATAACTTTGATTTAAACCATGTTTTACTTCAATACCTTGTTTTGTGCATTTTACATATGGTCTAGTTGATATATTTCACTTACCATACATGATATTTTGGATACACATTACATGATTTGCATTATACATAAACATTTTGACATTGACATACACAATTCGTGATTTACATTAGACATAAACATTTTGACATTGATATACACAATTCATGATTTACATCAGACATAAACATTTTGACATTGATATACACAATTCATGATTTACATTAGACATACACATTTTGACATTGATATACACAATTCATGATTTACATCAGACATAAACATTTTGACATTGATATACACAATTCATGATTTACATTAGACATAGACATAGACATTAGACATGGTTTTCACACAAACATTTTGACATTTGTTTATACATAAACATTTTACTTCGGTGGTTTGGTTTGAGTAAGTGATTTAAGTAACGAGGCGTGTGTAATATGATACAAGCATGGTGGATACGCCGCTGGTACTTCCTATATATAAGTGCTTGTATGGTATTACATATCGTAGCGTTATTTGAATTATTTCAATTTAGACATATAACATTTTATATAAATAACATACTTTTCACAATACATTGTTTTACAAACAACTTATCTGATATAAACTCATTTTACTTGGTTATTTACTTAACCATGTATTATTCTTTTATACATATATATCATTTGGTTTATTTATCACTTTTCAAATGATTTACAAGACAAAGCAAATTACAAGGTTCATGACTAAACATTTTCAAAAACATAAGTCATGAATTCTATTTTCACAAAACCTATGTATCTCACAGGCATTTTTATGCTGGCGTACCTATTTTCACATGTGTTTCAGGATATGATGCTTAGGATTTATCAAGATACACTTAGGCGGACTTGGGCCTTAGGGACAATAAAAGATGCAAGACTAGTTATTTATGTTATGTTTCTTTGATTGTCAAGACATTGTAACTTTTTTAATCAATAAAACAATATTTCAATTTCCATGTGTTATGAAACAATGATTCTGTTACAACACTCCCCGACGTTTCCGCCACGTTTTGTTGTTTTACATGGTCGGTGTGTGACAAAACATATGAAAGTCATGAAAACGCAAAAAAAAAAAAAAACAAAAAAAAAAACAAAAAAAGCGGGGACATCTTCGTAATTAGTTTACTCGTACTTACCCTATAGGATCAAAATTACCCTACAAGATCAAAATTACACTACAAGATCATTTGTAGAGTAATTATGATACTCTACAAGATTAAAATTAGCATACAAGATCATTTGTACAATAATTATGATGCTCTACAAAATTACCCTACAGAATCATCTGTAGAGTAATTATGATACTCTACAAAATTACCCTGCAGGATCAAAATTACCCTACAAAATCATTTGTATGGTAATTTTGATAATTACTCTACGAGTAAATAATTATGAAAATGTCACCGTATTTTTTTTACCTTTTCATGTCATTTGTACGTTTTGTACGATTAGACGATTTGTATTTTGTTTGATCTTTTGCCTGTATTTAAATAGTAAGATAACTCTTAACTTTTTTTTTTTTTTGAATTTGACTGTAACAAAGTTTCTCATGACACGACATCTATCGATTCGTGTTCTAAGAAAATAAAAACATGCAAAATTTGTATTGTAGCATGTAGGTTAGTTAGTCGGTTCCTATTTATCTCAAGGATTCGGGTCGGGTCGGTTCCGGTCCAAAATACCAAGTAAAACCGACTTTGAAGTAACCCAACCGACTTTGAATTCCTTGATATTTTTTTGATGATTGGATGTTTTAATTATGAAGTTTTTGGTTACAACTTTCGATGTTTTTCTACATTTGGCAATGAAAATATGAAATATATCACACACATCAACCTTCGGTAGCATTCAAATATTTCATTCCGACATTTTATTGAACATTTGATTTGCAATGAGTTTTACCATGAACAATAGACATTACCATGAGACATAAACGGGGTAACTTTATAGAATAGTAACCAAGTTTTAAAAGTTTTCCAATTAGATCACTCAAGTTTCAAAAGTGTTCCAATCAGTTCACTCAACATTCATTTTTCATTAAAATTAAGGGTTTTTTCATTCATTTCATAAGTAACCATGGTGATGTGGATTTTTGTTTCTTTTTTTCCTTTTATTTGATGCTAACTTTGAGTGATGACATGAATTGTAACTTGTTTTTTTTAATTTTTAATGTAATTAAAGTGTTTTTATTTCTAATAAATATAATTTCATATATTAAAATAATCCGACCCCAACATCTTATTCTTCATTTTTTTCTTGACACATAGAAAAAAGGACATGACTCGATTTAAATGTTAAGTTATCTAATTGGGACAAAAACGATACGAGTGACCTAATTAGAACATTTTTGAAACTTGATTACTATTCTGTGACATATTCCCGACATAAACAATTCATGAAGCTTGATTTACTTGCAATTTTCATGACAATGATTGGGGAAGCAATTATATATCACAAATAAAAAATATGTGCACGTCATTGAATTGAATTCTAACTAATAGGCTTGCTTGACAATTGACAATGAATAAAATTTAAAGAATGGAAAAATTACGAGTTTTGTCCTTTATCTTTATACCACTTTTCAGGCGGTGTCCTTTTTAATGAATGTTGACAGACGGTGTCATTTACTAGGTATTTTGTTGCAAGTTTAGTCCTTTACATCCAACCCAGCTAAAAAACCCTATTAATTGTTGACAGGTGGTGTCCTTTACTAGGTATTTTGTTGCAAGTTTAGTCGTTTACACCCAACAATTAACAAGGTTTTTTAACTGGGTTGGGTATAAAGGACTAAACTTGCAACAAAATACCTAGTAAAGGACACCGCATGCCAACATTCTTTAAAAAGGACACCGCCTGAAAAG